>JAJOZX010000035.1:860000-1105000 GCA_023014485.1 Bathynomus jamesi | reverse complement strand
AAAGGTTCAAACACACTTTGAGCTTGCTTTTTTACTCCACTGACTATCTCGAATGAGACTTTTAATTTTTCGATCCAAAATGTTACGAAGTGAAGTAGTTCTCCGACGCAACTCGTTGTAAATTTCATCAAACAAAGGTTGGATCCACGGTTGGGGAATAACGGTTACAAAATTATGTTTGGCGATGTTTAAATTTTTGAAGGCGGACCACTCATTTTGTCTGGTGACTTCAATATGTTTCTTTAAAATTAATCTGCTGAAGTTGTTGAACGGATGGTCGTCAATTTGTCTGAGGCGAATCGGAAGCAGGGATTTGGGAAGAACTTGCTCCTCCAGACACTTAGTAAGAAACTTCCGTCGGATACGAATTGCATGCCCCTTCATTAATGTAGAAGAAAACACGGACACAAACGGAGACAAGAGAGGGAACAGCAAGCCGAAGGAACGCGTGGTGAGCATTATATGAAAATTATTTCACGAAGGTAACACGTGAAAAATATTTATGATGAATAAAACCACGAAGGAAAGGAAACACAAAATGGTGCTCAAGCGCTTTCGTCTAATGACATCCTCAGGAACACTGAAGTACATAAAAAGGTTAAGCCTATATATAGGTTACAGAAAGAAAAAAAGAAAAAATAAATAACATACATACACACACACACACACATATATATATATATATATATACATACATATCTATATATACAAATACATACATACATACATACATACATATATATACAATAAACAGAGAAGTAAAAATAATAAAAAATTATAAAAAATTAAAAATTAAAACCTTAAATGATTACCAGTGAGGCATACAGATTTGTAAGGAAAAATATCGATTTTTAGCACAAGATCAAATGGATTATAAAAATACAAATTTATACTGGAACTCTGCCGGGTTTTAACACAATGCTGCCTATGGTCAGGTTTCGATATATATAAAATCTCCCTCAGTATTTGTTTAAAATAGTTAAAGGCCTCGTTTATAGTGCGGCGAATGGTAATTACGAAGATAACTTTCCTAAACGTTTTCGCAATAGCCTCTCACAATTAAAAAAAGATGGGGAGCTCCATATTACTAAAGCAGACAAGGCTAACACCATAGTTATTATGGACAAAGTGGACTACATCGGAAAGATGAACGAGCTTCTCCAGGACCCCGCCACATACACCAAACTTAGGAAGAACCCGCAGGATGACGTCATCAAATCATTTAATAGTGGCTTGAAACGCCTTCTCAAAGATCATAAGAACTTAATTCCGCTTTTCATGTCCACTTCACCTACTCTGCCCTACCTTTACGGTCTTATTAAAACCCACAAACCTGGTAACCCTATGCGCCCTATTATTAGCTCGGTGGGCTCTATTACTTATAAACTCTCCAAATGGCTTGTCAAAGTCTTGTCCCCCATTCTCGGAACTATCTCTGATTCACATGTAAAAAATTCCATGGATCTTACGGAAAAATTGAATAATGCACGTACTGAAACTAACGATAAATTGATTAGTTTTGATGTTTGTTCATTGTTTACAAAAGTGCCGATTGACGATATGCTTGACTTTCTCTCCCAAGAATTACATAAGTATGACCTACCACTACCTTCACACATTGTTTTGGAACTCATTAAGCTTTGCATCAAAGACTGTAAATTCACTTTCAATAACGAGTATTATCAACAAGTTTTTGGGATGGCTATGGGCAACCCCTTATCGCCCCTCCTCTCCAATATTTATATGGAGTTTTTCGAAATTACCTATATTCCGAGAATCCTGGGGGTTGGCATCCCTTGGTTGCGGTACGTCGACGATATTTTGTGTATCTGGCCCATGAATCGTGACCTGGATAGCTTCCTCCTTCAGTTAAATGATCAAGTCCCCTCCATTAAGTTTACTTTAGAAGTTGAGCAAGACAATTCAATCCCATTTTTGGATGTGCGTGTACATAGGGAAAGCCCAGGTTTTAAGTTTAGTATCTATCGGAAAACGACAAACAATTTGTCCTACGTACACTTTTACTCGGGACATGATACCCCCACTAAGAAGGCCATATTTTCATCAATGTTTCTCCGCGCCCTTAGGATCGCCAGTCCGGAATACATCGACGCCGAATTGGAAAAAATCAACGGTATTGGAAGTGATTTGTGTTATCTATCTGCGTTTATGGAATCTTGTCTCAACAAGGCAAAACGAACTTTCTATCGTGTCAATATTAACACTCGTACTTTGTCAAAAAATATTTTAGTACTTCCATTTTTCCCGGGCTTTTTAGGCATTGCTAATGTACTTAAACTTTTGGATATTAATGTAGTATTTTCATATAACAATATTGTGAAAAATATCATAGTAAAAAATAGCCCTACCAATAATTCAGGCATTATCTATAAAATTGGTTGTAAACAATGTGATTCCTTTTACATAGGTCAGACGGGAAAGGATTTGCACACACGTATAAAACAGCATCAATATTCCGTTAGAACAGGACAGTTGTCCAGTGCCCTTTTTGTCCATTTGTCAGAGTTAGCCCACTGTATTGATTGGAATAATGCTTCAGTTTTATTCCATTCAAGCAACATTGTTAATAGAAATATTCTTGAGTCTGCCATTATCCAACTTTCAAATAACTTCAACATAAGCAAAGGTCTTTTTCAACTCGATCCTGTTATGTTGAATTCCTTTAAAACAGATTTAGATAAGAAGTGTAAAACATTAAATCTTTGGTAAACTTGTCTTCTACTTTATTAACTTTTAATTTGCATTTTATTTTTTTATATATATCGAAACCTGACCATAGGCAGCATTGTGTTAAAACCCGGCAGAGTTCCAGTATAAATTTGTATTTTTATAATCCATTTGATCTTGTGCTAAAAATCGATATTTTTCCTTACAAATCTGTACGCCTCACTGGTAATCTTTTAAGGTTTTAATTTTTAATTTTTTATAATTTTTTATTATTTTTACTTCTCTGTTTATTGTATATATATGTATGTATGTATGTATGTATGTATTTGTATATATAGATATGTATGTATATATATATATATATATGTGTGTGTGTGTGTATGTATGTTATTTATTTTTTCTTTTTTTCTTTCTGTAACCTATATATAGGCTTAACCTTTTTATGTACTTCAGTGTTCCTGAGGATGTCATTAGACGAAAGCGCTTGAGCACCATTTTGTGTTTCCTTTCCTTCGTGGTTTTATTCATCATATATATATATATATATATATATATATCTTTTTCACATATGTAGGGGATGTTGCTTGAAGTTTAATGTCTGATGTTCTATATTCGTTTTACATGCCTAAACGACTAGGGTAATCTGCAACAAATTTAGTATACACATAAAAGAGAACCAGTGAAAGTTTTAGTAACACACTCACTCCTCCCAGTCTCCCCCCACTAGGTTGTATTCCTTTGTTTTTTATTTCTTTGCTGCGCAAGGCGCAACGAGCGTTTTAGTTTATATATATATATATATATATATATATATATTATATATATATAAGTAAACCCTCGTCCAACGCGGGGGTTAGGTTCCTCGAGAACGGCGCGTTAGGTAAATCCGCGTTGGACAAACTTAATACCTTATGGGATAAATGGGGATACATGAACGCGGCCGCATAAAGTCTCCCTTTAAAACTTAGATACGTAGATTTTTTATTCACACATAAATGAATTTCCCTATCTATATTGTATATGAAATAAGAACATAATAAAATCATAAACGTATCTTTTCTTCACTCTTTCTGTCGGTGCATATGGTAGACTCATTCACGTGATACTCGTGACCAAGTGATGTTCTGCTCATACCACCATGCAGTTTATCTAGAATCTTTATTTTTTCGGCTAATGTCATAACCTTACGACGTTTCTTCTTTTCACTAGCACTTGCAGATGCTTTACGTTTTGGTGACATACTGCTGTCTAAGGGTAACACCAGTCTGCATGAAAATCGATTTCTTTATTTTGAGTTGTGATTCTGAAGCAGTTCGCTGCGCTGAATTCAAAAATGCTACAAGTTTTCTTCTTTCACCCACAGTTTTAAAGTTATTAGGAAAACAATTTTGGGGCGTTTTGTAATTTTTTACCTTTTTTATCTTTAATTAATTTCGTTCTTTCATATTTTTCAGATAGATAATTCTAACATTACGTCTTTAAAATTTTAATAATGGCTTCTAGAGGATGTACCCATAGTCGAGACATATTTTGTTATATTTGTGGTCGGTATGTTGTAAAACAAAGGACAAATGTAACGACCTTCATTAAGAGAGCTTATCATGCATATTTTGGAATTAAATTAGGAGATCAAGACAAAAGTTGGGCTCCACACAAGGTTTGTCTTACGTGTGTTGCGGCACTAAGGAATTGGAGCAAAGGTAAAAAGAAAAGTTTGCCATTTGGGATCCCTATGGTATGGCGCGAGCCTAGAAACCATACCGACGACTGCTACTTCTGTTCTTGCAATGTTAAAGGTTATAATGCAAAGAATAAAGAGAGCCTTCAATACCCAAGTCTTCCATCTGCAATAAGGCCGGTACCCCATAGTCCAGAAGTTCCTATTCCCCGCCCACCCGAGAGTCTGGATCAATACAATTCAGATTCTGATTCAGCTCCAAATCCAGACAATGATGATGTTTATGAACAGCTAACAGCTGACCGAGATCCTCCTAAACCATTAACCCAAGCCGAACTAAATGACATAGTCAGGGATTTGAATCTGCCTAAGGACTCTGCAGAACTTTTGGGGTCTAGATTGCAGGAGAACAATTTATTGGCATCCGACACATACTTCGCTTGGTACAGAAATCGTGAGAAAGACTTCGTGCCTTTTTTCGAAGATGGTCCCTTGGTATTTTGCAAGGACATCACAGGATTTGTGTGCAAGCTAGGCATCGAATACCAAACCAGTGACTGGAGGTTGTTTATAGATTCCTCTAAAACCAGTCTAAAAGGAGTGTTACTGCACAACGGTAACAAATATGCATCAATCCCAGTGGCCCATTCTACTCATTTAAAAGAGACCTATGATAACATGAAACTGCTTCTGGAAAAAATTCAGTATCAAAATCACAGATGGATATTGTGTGGGGATCTCAAAGTCCTTTGCATGTTACTTGGGCAGCAATCAGGATACACTAAGATGCCATGTTTCATCTGCGAATGGGATAGTCGAGCACGTGACCAGCACTGGAAGAGGAAAACTTGGCCTCCTAGAGAGAACCCCAGGATCAAAGAACATTTTACATGAACATCTAGTTGAACCAAATAAAATCCTCCTACCACCCTTGCACATTAAGTTAGGCTTGATGAAGCAGTATGTCAAAGCATTGAATAGAGAAGGTGAGTGTTTCAAGTACATTTGTTCAAAATATCCAAAGATTAGCTACGAGAAAATACAGGAAGGTGTTTTTATAGGTCCTCAGATTAGGAAGTTATTGACAGACGATCATTTCCTGAACACAATGACCAATAAAGAAAAAGAAGCATGGCTTGGTTTCAAAGATGTTGTTGAAAACTTTTTGGAAAACTACAAAAGCCAAAATTATGAAAGACTGGTGGAAAATATGCTTAAAAAGTTTTGCGCCTTAGGCTGGAACATGAGCCTGAAAGTTCACTTCTTATTTTCGCATCTTGACCGTTTTCCAGAAAATTCGGAGATGTCAGTGAGGAGCAAGGGGAACGATTTCACCAGGACATCAAAACCATGGAAAGAAGATATCAAGGAAGATGGCATACAAATATGATGGCGGATTACAGCTGGTGTCTGCAACGAGATCAGCCTAACGCACAGCATAAAAAAACATCAAAGAAGCACCGGTTTAGTCGTCATTAGTCAGATCTACCTTCGTAGTCTTAAGTCTTTGGAATAAGTCCTGAAATGTTTGCAAGTAAAGAATGTAAATATATTTTGTTTCTTTCAGTTATTTTTTTATTCTCTCATAAACAAGCAATATGCTTGTCCAAGAGCTAGGAGCTATTTAATTCTGCTTTAATTAGGTTTGACTCTATCACCTAAAGATTTCGTGCTACAAGGGGTGTTGTAATACCTCATCTGTCCCCAAATGTTAACCACCCATTGATGGGAGGGGAGAGAGTATTTTGCTGGGAACGGGACTGGTTGTTATATATATTTACCCTACATTATTATGTAAGCGTTACTGTAGTCTATAACAACAAAATTTATGGTTTAGCATGTGCAATCCAATGTTGGTCTCGATAAGATGGTTCACATTTGGGGATAAATGGGGGATTTATGACACCCTGTAGTAAGAAAACCATACGTGATAGGGAAAAACTAACTATATTTTTCAGATCAGCGCACTCAAATTATATAGAATCACCAACTAGTTTGTAAAAATCGATCGACAAGTTTTCAAATGTGTACTGGTGTAATAGGAAAACAACGGCAAAATACGACAAGAACAATCCAACACAACTTCACTAAACTTAACGCGTTAGCGGAACTGAGAAAAGGGTGATGCGAGGGGTGATGCGAGAGGGAGGGAGATGCGTGAGTGTTGGAGAGTGTAGGAGAAAACGCTAGAGCGCGCATTGGCACGCGTACAGTACTACTGTATTAGAGCGTGTTTGGCGGACCGTGTATAATCAAATTTTCCGCTTTCGGCAAATAATTGTTCGCATTTATTTTTCCGTGTATAAGCAAATTCGCGCTGGACAAACACGCGTTGGACGAGGGTTTATTGTGTATGTATGATGAAAATAACCACGAAGGAAAAAGGAAACACAGAATGGTGCTCAAGCGCTTTCGTCTAATAACATCTTCAGGAACACACATCCTCAGTGTTCATGAGGATGTCATTAGAGGAAAGCGCTTGAGCATCATTCTGTGTTTCCTTTTTCCTTCGTGGTTATTTTCATCATAAATATTTTTCAAGTGTTACTTTCGTGAAAGAATTTCCATATATATATACACCTTTCTTTTCCTTTCAACCTTTCAAATGTTCCGTGCGATGATTCCTCATTTCACGAAGGTCAAGCTTGTCGCCCCTCCTCTCGAGTTGGCCTGGTGAAGTAGTGAGTTGATTTCTTGTACTCTCCACCTCACATAGCCAGGTACGCCCGGCACATCAGAGATTCTTCTGAACCAGGCGTCCAATCTTTTTTGAAGATGTCCACTGCAACACCACTCGTGTTCCTTAGGCCTTTGGGCAGCTGATTAAGCAGTGTTGGTCCTCTCACAACAAAACTATTTCCTTTCAGGGTTAAGGATGTTCCCTCTCTGGCCATTAATTTGGGAACATGACACAGTCTTCCTTTTCTGCTTTCCACTGTTGTTTGGGGAGTTACAGGGTTCAGAGTAAGATTAGGGACTAGTTTCTCCATTATTTTCCAAATGTAAATAATGGTGTATTTCTCTCTTCTCCTTTCCAGTGAATATAGGTTTAATTCACGTAACCTTTCCCAGTAATTTAGTTCTTTGGACCCATTGATCTTGGCTGTGAAGTTTCTCTGAATCCCTTCTAGCTGTCTAATGTCTTCTTTTTCATATGGGGATGTTAGGACGGAGCAGTATTCCAATTTGGGTATGATCAGTGTTTTCAGTAGAGGAATCATTATATTCCTAACCCTTCGTTTAAAGCTTCTCAGTATCTGCCCAGTTACTCTCTTTGTTCTGTTTACTGATATCCTATTTTGTGTTTCAAATTTCGCATCATCACTCATTACATCCCTTAAATCTTTTGCTTTAGAATTTCTCTGAATTTCCTGTCCATTTGGGGTATAATATTCCATGGATTTTAGGTCCTCCCTTTTTCCATACCGTAACAGCTGAAATTTCTCAGTGTTAAACTTCATATTGTTGTCTTCCGTCCACTTGTAGATTATGTTCATGTCCCTTTGTAGAGATCCTATATCTTCTGGGTTTCTTATTTTACTACTGATCTTTGTGTCATCGGCAAAGGATGTTACTGTGCTGTCTCTGCTAATGTCCTCATCTATGTCAGTTAGCATGATTATGAAGAGTAGTGGAGCTAATACTGTTCCTTGTGGTATTGAGCTGAGGACCTCTGATTCTGATGAAGATATTCCTTGAACTGTAACGACTTGCAGCCGCTCACTAAGGAAATTATATATCAATTTCCCTACTTTTCCTGTTATTCCCATACATTTCAGTTTATGTATTATGATTCCATGGTCACACTTGTCGAACGCTTTGGCAAAGTGTGTGTATATTACATCATAGTTTTCATTACTTTCCAATGAATCAGTAATGTTGTTGTAGACAGTGTTCCATTAGTTGTGATAGGCATGATCTGCCTGACCGATACCCATGTTGGGAATCACTTAATTTTTTCTTAGTTTCTAAAAAGTCAGATTTTTTCAGATATTCTTTCAACTATTCCTTCAAATATTTTAGTGAGATGAGATGTAAGTGACACTGGCCTGTAGTTTTTGACCTCAGATCGATCTCCTTTATATATTGGGACTGTGTTCGCGCTCTTCAGGATGCCCGGTACTTCTCCCGTGTCTAGTGATCGTCTCCATATCCAATATAGGGGCTCAACGATTGCATTCTTGCAGTTTTGGATCAGTGTGGCATTCCATTTGTCCTGTCCTGCCGCTGAGTGTGCTTTTTCTTTTCCTTATAGCTTGTGTAAGATCATCTGTCGTAAAGTCGAAGTCCGTTATACTTTCCCCTTGTAGTTCTTCTTCAAAGAACGCGTTTCTATTGCAAATCAGTTTGTCAGTTTTTGGGATACTGAAAGATGATTCGTACTGAGCTCTTAATATTTCATATACTTCTGTTAGATCATCAGATAAAGCATTGGGTTTGTTTACAAAGGTCCGATAGTCGTGTGATTTTTCGACTTACTTTTTGCAAAACTATAGAAGTACTTTGAGTTAACCTTTATCCTTTCTAGAGCGTCGTCGTCTTCTTTTTCTTTATGCTTCTCATTTAGTTCCTATATAACGCAATCGATACTCTGCAGTTTATCATTTTATTTTTTTCTATTGTCTTTGCAGTTATTTAATTTTGCAATCACTCTTTTTCTCTTTCGGAACAATGACCTCTTTTGTCTCTCGAACCTGCTTCTCTTCCCCTTTTGCTGCATTTTTGGGACATGTTTTTCCATAATTTCTAGTCTTCTCCTCTAAGGTCATTAGCATCTCTTCCGTTGTCTTGGCCTTGAAGATGGTTTTCCAATCTATTACTTCCATGGTAGATGCAACACCTTCCCAGTTTATAGCTTTGGAGTGACAATTAAAACTTTCGAATTTGCTTCTTTCTGTTGTTCGTGTTCTTTCATTTCCTGTTTCTTTTATATTGGCTGTTATTTCAGTAATGTTACGATTCGATATTATAGTTGTGGATATTTCTACATTATCAAGTAGGTTGTTCTTGTGTTAACATAAATTCATCAACTAGAACTAGTAGCATTTTTACCTGCTCCTGGCTTTCCCGTGTGACCCCCTTGTCCTGGTGTATACGTACATATATTTTTTCATATCCTTTTATATTTCATGACTGGGAAATTAAAATCATCACAGAAAAAAATATTTGGGGTTGGAGAGTGTAGGTCTTTTACCCAATTTCTCCCCTCTGTAATGTAATCTGAGAATTTTAAGGTTGGCGTGTTCGGGGGTGTGTACAGTGCTTACAAGAAGTCTCGCTCCTCTGTCTCGTCCGAAGCTAGTCTGTTAGGTATAAAATGGGCGGTCCTTATGGCAGCGGAGGTGTGTTCGGATTGGTGCACATAATTGCTCTAACCCCATCAATGACGTCCACATTATCATTGTGTTGATCACTCTATCTATTTATATATAGAGACATACTGTATATAGATATATATAGAGTATGCAGGGGATAACGTGTCTCAGTCCCAGCTATGGTAGTTGTCTTACAATTAACAGTCCCAAGTGCAAGTTACGTTAACACCTCCACATAAACTACCCTGGACTAAAATAACATACGTGAAGCCCTTACCCACAAACCATTTAAAAGCTCTCTCTCTCTCTCTCTCTCTCTCTCTGTCTGTCTTTCTCTGTCTCTGTCTATCTGTCTCTCTCTCTCTCTCTGTCTCTCTGTCTCTGTCTCTGTCTGTCTGTCTGTCTGTCTGTCTCTCTGTCTGTCTGTCTCTCTGTCTATCTGTCTGCCTCTCTGTCTGTCTGTCTGTCTCTCTGTCTCTGTCTCTCTCTCTCTCTGTCTCTCTCTCTCTCTCTCTCTCTCCAAACTAATCTATCATATTTTGTGACTTTTTAACTCTGGTAGGATTCAATTCCATTCCTATAGTGTAAGAGATACTTAAATTCATGTGTGTATTATGCCATATGATGTGCGTAATAAATAATAATTTTTAAATAGCTGGAGCGTTCAAGGTCATCTGTAATAATCTATAGACTACCCCTCAAGCCCACTCTCAACACTTAGATTCCCCTAAGACACAGACGTCTTCAAGTAACATGAATGCGTAGAGATCTAAAGTGTTAGATTCCATATTATATAATTTATGTGCTAGGTTTAAGAACGCTGGCATTGAAGGATGGAAGGAAGGGACAGTAAAAGCGATAATAGGTTTAATGAAGGAAGTGGAATGAGGATGGAGGTAAGCGTTGCTATGTCGAAGGAAACGAGGTTGGGTGGGGAATTACGAAGGGAGGAGGAAATGCTAAACACAAACTCAAATATTTATTTTAATGCCCTAGACCTAGTAAGAGAAAGAGCAAAATACCTTAAACTAACAATGAATTGACAGAAACAGAAGAGCCTGGTCTTAGACCCACTGATAGGTTTAACGTATGTGGCTAGAGGCCGCCACTCAGAATTACCACTACTACCTAAGTCATAATAAGGTTATTTACTATGACAGAGTAGTCATGAGTAGTTATGGAAATAAAATTTGATTATACTGTTGATGGCTGACTATATTCAGTTGGGATATAAACTATTGCTGACAATCTTTGGATCCTTGGCTTTTAAGACGAATTTTTATGCATATTTTCAACAAAATAGGAAATTGGCTGATTATTATTACCATTCGAAGGGTTGGTACCCTTCACAACCGAAATCAATTTCAGAAAGGGTGCATGGTATCCTCATTTCCTTTATCGTCCCAGCACGCTTCACATAAGCCATTTACGCAAAGATGGAAAGGCCGTCTGTGCACCACGAGACGACCCAGGCAATGCGGGGAGCAATGGTGACTGCATGAATATGGTGTGCCAATAAGAGAAATATCAAGACGACTAGACGTTCATCGAAGCACTGTGGAACGGTGGATTCATCGGTATGAAGCAGAAAACTCAATCGCTACTTTGCCGAGGTCTGGTCCTCCGCGTTCAACATCTCAAGAGGAAGATGCTGCGATTGCTAATCATGCCAGAGAGCATCCGTTTGTTCCAGCGACGCATATTTACAGACACCTGAACCTTCGTTGTAGCGCAAATACAGTGAACAACAGACTTCACGAGGCAGGGTATTTTTCTCGCCGTCCAGCTATAAAACCTGCATTGACGATTGAGCATAAAGAGGCGCGGATGGGATTTGTCTTGCAATACTTGCTGCAGGAGGAAGAATTCTGGAGAAAAGTTGTGTACTGTGACGAAAAAACATTTTCAACAGATAGTCATGGTTCCCTGCATTGTTGGAGGCAGCGCGGAAAACGCTATGTAGAAGGAAATGTTTTCCCGAGCAAACGTAGTGGTCACATCAATCTCGGTGTGTGGGGCTGGATGTCTGGCTATGGTGTCGGAGAATTGACTCAAGTAGATGGACGCTTTACTGGACAGCAATATTACCAGATACTGGAAGAGGTGCTGCTACCCAGTGTTCTTGCGTATCTGGTTCCAGCACCGGAACCATTTTACTTAATGGAAGATAACAGTCCCATTCATAGGAGTAACGTTGTGAGAGCGTGGTACGAAGATCACCCAGAGATTATTAATCTAATTCTGCCACCACGTTTTCCTGATTTGAATCCGATTGAAAACCTTTGGGCAATAATGATTAACGAATGGGAGCAACGCAATGAAAGAACATTTGAAGCACTTTTAGCTCACACGAGGAATAGTTGGGAGAGCTTACGCCGAACACCAAACATTCCTACAATCTGGCCTCTTCTATGCCGCAACGATTGCAAGAAATTATTGATGCTGGAGGAAGCTATACGAAATACTGATGTTAAAGCCATGACGTAAATGTGTATCGAATATATATTTATGCTAATATAGAATTTTATTATATTTTTATGTTTGACATCTATAAAAGTATATATTGTGACCATGAAAGAACTTTACTTATCCTTAGTTAGAATCTTTTCTTGCAATGTCTACGCTCGTGGAGATGATAATATATGCATTGTTGAAACAAATTATGAGAAGGTAATAGTTTCAGGAAAAAAATAAAAACTGGCAACATCGAGGTCATCACATGTTTATGGGAATTGTCATATGATATGCTACCAATAAACTCTTATATACTACTATATACAGTATACTATATTACGTAATAATTACGATGAACAAATCAAATGCAAATTTCTTTGATTCACGGCCCACCAGTCTTGCTTTAGACTAATGACTTTCATAAGATGGAATAGGTTTAACATAGTTTGTTTAATAGGTTACCACTTAAAACAATGGATAAACTATCTACTAGTGAGACGACCGTGACTTCCTCGAAATGCGAGCGCGTGAGAGGTTCACTGAGGAATTTGGTCATTAGATTCTTCACGTAGGATATATATCACAAACAACAATATTGACAACAATTCCCAACAATTACTTAATATCAATAATTGCATTTGAGCAAATAATTTAGACCTGCGTCAAAATAACTTAGGTATCATGCCATGATTTGGGATATTTTCCGAATTAGTCGTTCTCTATAGTCTACAGTATATATTGAGACGGAATAATGTAATGCCCAGCTAATACAGGGTGTCCCAAAAGTCCCTATCTATTTTGTTGAAATAGGCTGAATTTCAAATAAATGTCACACTGACCTAAATACAGATGTATTTCTATACAAATTACAAGTATTACACCATTAAAATCTTTAATTAGTAGTTTCCACATGTGCTCCATCTGTATCTCTGCAAATCTCAAAGCGGTCAGCTGCATTGCGGAACACATTTCTGAGCATTTCAGGGGTTATTTTCTCAACTGCTTGCCTAATGCGATCTCGCAGATCTGGTAAATCTCGAATATTTCTGCGATAGACCTCTGATTTAATGAAACTCCAAGCAAAGAAATCCAATGGGGTCAAATCCGGAGATCGCGCTGCCCTAGGCCTATTTTCCCCACGTCCAATCCAACGATTTGGAAAACGCTCGTTTAGGTATGTCTGAACAATTCTGGCTTAATGACATGGTGCCCCATCCTGCTGAAAGACTACATTGTCGAGAATGCCATCTTCAAAAAGTTGAGGTTCTAGAAAATTTGGAAGCATATCAAAGTAAACAGGCCCTGTCACTGTAGCCTCTGCAAAGAAAAGGGGCCTGTAAACCTTAGACTTCGTCATTCCAAGCCACACGTTGACTTTAGCCCTAGAACACAAACCCTAGGACCGGGTTACACCATCACAAACCCCGGGTGAATTTTACCCATTTTCGGAAATTAATATAAAAAGTTCTAATCGTGCTTTATTAAATGTATAGAAATAAATTCAAAATATAACTCTTTTACTTTAATTTCCTGCTATAAGAAGTTAAAAAAACATAAAGTAAGTACTGTGATGGGTAACTTAGATAAACCTTACTCACAATGCTTTAATACTACCTAACCTAACATTAAAATCTATTGTGAAGTTAATACTGCAGCTGCAGAGTTGAGCGTTGGCCTACAGTCACCCGAGTCATGAGAGCCTCAGCTGGCGCAGCCACAAGCCTCCTGGATCGCTACGAACTGTAGTGGAGATAGACAAAAACAGGGAAATTTTTGAGAGGCGAAAACTGACTTATGTGCACTAAATATTTTTTGTAGATATTTATTCATCATTTATGAACACTTTTTCATTGCAGACAACTTCAAAGAACATTATAACTTACCTGGTATTATACACAGCCAACACAGACAGGGCAGAAGTGGCGAGGGCACACAGGTCCACGACACTTGCGGCACCTGTGCCGCGTCTTCCTGTCGGACCCCTTAGGGCACATAACGCAGCGCACCAAGGCACCACCACTCTCTGCTACCACCGTGCCTGCCGGGCCTGCAGCAGTGCCAGGTGAAGGGAGGTTGCAGATTGTGCAGATGAGTGTCTTGAGGGGGCGTGACAGGAACGGCGAGTCGAGCCTCTTCTCTGCCCAGGGCGTGATGAGTCCCAGTGCCAATATTTGCATATATTTCCTCCTGATGATCCTGTTGCCACCTGTCCTAATTGCATTTTTATTGTGGATGACCCAGGAGTTGAGTACACAGGTGTTCAGCATCCCATAAAACACACACAGCGGCCATCTCTTGGTCTTGCGTCCACAGGAGTAGTGGGCACACATCTGGTCGAATGTGTCCACACCACCTTTCGTGTGATTGTAGAACTCGATGATCTCCGGCTTTCCTGTGGGTCCCAGGGCTGGCTGTGTGTGCATAGAAGACAACAGCAAGACGAGCTTCTTCTTGGTCTTGGACTTTGTTGGGATATATGTCACCAGAGTCATTTCCTTGGTGAAAAGGAATGCACTTGACCCTAGCCTGCGACTGGCCGTTTCCTTCACCTGCGACGGTATCTCCTTTTTATTTCCCCTGACCGTTCCAACAAGGGTCATGCCACAGTCTAAGAAGTCCGTCATTAAGGGCACAGACGTGAACCAGTTGTCTGTGGTTACATTCCTTTGTGTCTGGTGGTATGGCCTGGTCAGCTCCTTGGTGTAGTAATGGCCAAGGTTGATGCCCTGCATGGGTCTTGTCCCATCCTTCCCCAGATAAGGGATCGCACCCACTAAGTACTTGCTATTGCTGTCATTGGCAAGAACAAGCTTGATCCCGTATTTAGCCGGCTTGTTGGGGATGTACATTCGGAAGGGGCACCTTCTTCTGAAACAAGCAGCTGTTCGTCGACAGTCAGGTTCTCGCTAGGCACGTACATCCTCCCACAATTTCCTACAAAGTTGTCCCAGATCTTCCTAATGGCTGCGAACTTATCTGTCTTCCGCCTCTCCTCCCGTGTGTCAGGGTCGTCAAAACGCAGACAATTTAGTAGGAACTCGAATCGACCCTGAGACATGGCCGCACGGTATGTGGCTGCGCCGGTGCAGGGGTTCCACATCTCTGATGTTGATAGATGATTGTCCCTCTGGCAGCCACTGAAGATGATAACCCCCAGAAGTGCACGCACCTCGGCTGGTTCTGTTCGAGAGTGTGTTCCAGTCTGCCGGCCGTACTTGGCAGCCTGCAAGTGGATTCGCTTGTTGCTCCATTCAACAATCTCGTCGATGATTTGGTCCTCAAACAGCAACGTGAAGCACTTGATTGGGGTGTCAGCACTCCGTGCCTCCGCTGTTGGCCCTGTGGTCATGCCGGATGGAAGGATGTTCCGTGATGGAGTTCTCATCGACGAACGAGACTGTGGCCGGCAACTCCACCTGAAGCCAGAAGTGCTTGCCAGGGTGCTGGTGTGGAAGTCAACGACTGAGGGAGCATCGTCGTCCTCATCAGGGCGCCTTTTTTTTCCCCTACGAGCAGCCAGGGCATCAGGAGAGGCGGCAGGGGCATCAGGAGAGGCAGCATGGGCATCAGGAGAGGCGGCAGGGGCATCGGGAGAGGCGGCAGGGGCATCAGGAGAGGCGGCAGGGGCATCAGGAGAGGCAGCAGACGTAGAGGCACCAGAGTCTGGGTCGAACACATGGCGGCTGGTGATAGGCCTAGCTGTCACGTGGGGCGAGCGCGGCTTGGCTGGTGTAGACGTGTGCCGTGGTTTTTTCCATACACGGCGTCTGGTCTCCTCATCACTATGACTACTCTCATCATCATTTTCACTTGTTTCAGGTACATATTCTTTGTCAATGTCACTATCATACATGACCTCATATTCTAGGTCATCTTCATTCTCTTCATCATCAGTTTCACTATAATCAGGTAATTCCCCAGTTGTGTTCATAATTCTTTCAAGCTCATCACTTGCGTAATACTTCACCTGTTTATTAGACATGATTCTTGCAATAGTAATAGCACTTTAGTACACCTAGAATGTCATAATCAATGCCTGTAAAGAAAAATAACGTAAATAGCAAACCAGAATATGTACACCACTGCAAACCTTGGGAGATTTCCACCCGCTAATAATTGCACCTTGTATCACAAACGTCGGGTGAAAATCACCCAAAATGTACTCTACAGGAAAAATCAAGCGAGCGACACTTAAACCACTACCTCTCTCGACCACGGCTAAACACGCACTGCAGCTACTGGGCAAGGCAGGTGGCTGCCACCACTCCCCACAACATGGTCACGTGATCAAAATATCGTGGGGTGATTTTCACGCGAGGTTTGTGTTCTAGGGTTAAGTGAGTTTCTTTCCCATTCAGTGAACTCAGTTGGCTTTTCATTAGCCCAGATGCGACAATTATGGCGATTGATTTTACCACAGGTGTGAAAAGTCGCCTCATCGCTAAACAAAATGTGGTCCATTAAATTGTTATTTTGGATTTGTTCGACCAGTTCCGCACACATTGCTGCTCTTTTTGGAAAATCTTCCTCGTGTAAGCTGTGTAACAGCTGAATGTGATAACACTTCTTCTTCAGCGTCGAACGCAAGATTCTGTGAACAGTTGTTTTGGGTATGGTCAATCTGTGGGATGCTTGGCGAACTGACATTCTTTGATCGTCTTCGAACATTATGCGAACAGATTCAATGTTTTGTTGTACTGTTCTTGGGCGTCCACTTCTTCCTTCATCATGCACAGATCCAGTCCTTTTGAATTTGTTCACCAATTTACGAATTGCTTTGTCTGTCGGTCCAGGCTTATGAAACCTTCTTGAGAATCGGTCTTTAATTTCACAACATTTCATTCCTCTGATGCGACATATTACTATCATAACGCGTTCATGCACACCCATCACCAATGATATGGATCTGAAAAAATTACTAAAGAATTTAAAAATAATTAAAATAGAAATCTAATGCATGTATTTGTCTAGAAAGGTGCATGCAATCATGTCATTAAAACATTCATTTGAAATTCAGCCTATTTCAGCAAAATAGATAGGGACTTTTGGGACACCCTGTATTATGATGACTAGGATTGCTCCATAACCATCCCAATATCCCGAAACTTGCTCCATTCTGCTTCTTAATCATTTGTATTTTAAACACTAAAATGTAGCAGAAGTGACGTAATAATGGCCGTCATTGATTGTGTTGGAGCAGTTATGTGCACCAATCCGAACACACCTCCGCTGCCATAAGGACCGCCCATTTTATACCTAACAGACTAGCTTGGGACGAGACAGAAGCGTGAGACTTCTTGTAAGCACTGTACATTACAATTAGTACAATATTTAATTTTTCAACTTTTGCTGCAACACATTCTACGTAGTTGTTTGAGGTATTTTTAGTCATTTCTGCCATATGCTACTTATAATCATCTCTGCCATATTTCTGTATATATATATATATATATATATATATATATATATATACAGGGTGATGCATGAAAGTGTTTCAGAAATCGCAGGATGTATCCTTGAGACAAAAGTAAAGAAAAAAGGGATCAAATGTAGAATTCGGACCCCAGCCTTCTTTATTAGCTTTATAAGGCTAACTAACGAAAATATCACGACCTAACCTAACCAATCGTTAGGTTAACTGTACGCCCTTGACGATTGGTTAGGTTAGGTCATGATATTTTTGTTAGTTAGCCTTATAAAGCTAACTAAAGAAGGCTGGGGTCCGAATTCTACATTTGATCCGAAAAAAGACCATATAAACATAGGTCGTGAAACCCGTTGGTTCCATTAAAGTAAATGTTCGAAATTCTTTCCTAATTCTTGAATGCATTCCTCAGTACGTCGCACCAGTGATTTTCTGACACACTCAAAAATTCCTGGAGTATTGCGGATCGTTTCGCAATTGTCTCGGAACTCGTTGCCACAATTCATCACGTGCTCGGACTTTTATAACATGAACTAGGCTTTTGAAATGACCCCACAAGTAATAATCAAGAGGATTTAAATCTAGTAACCGAGGTGGCCACGGAATAGGACCACCGCGCCCTATCCACCTGTCAGGATACACAGCATCGAGATGTTCCTTTTCTATTCTATTTTGCGACGTGCTGAAGCATGCATTCAAGAAGTAGAAACGAATTTCGAACATTTACTTTAATGAAGCAAATGTATCACACAGTGTATTTGCATAAAATGTAAAAAATCTTTAAGTGTTTCATTTTTTCTGTCGCGTGCTATAGCTCGAAACCTACAGGTTCATCGACTTTTTTCTTTACTTTTGTCTCAAGAATACACCCTGCGACTTATGAAATACATTTATGCATCACCCTGCATATATATATATATAATATATATATATATATATATATATATATATATATATATATATATTCCTGGTATCGGGCAATTGCCTGCTATATTGTGCAATGAAACGTTTAAGTTCGACTTAAATAAGGTGAAACTTAACTTTGCAACTTTGAAAAGGATTTGAATTTTTACTCACGCGATTTCAACGAAGAAGAATCGTAAACACAAATGAACTTCGAAACTTTTTTCGAAATTCTGAACCATGTGAAGGACAGTTGCAGGAAAAAAATCCCAAAGAACCCCTTCTCATTAGTAATTTGGTGGGGGTGTCTTCAAAATGTATTGTTTTTCGACCAACGGTTTTCCATATATTTAGTTTCACTGCAGTAAATGAATAATAATAATAATAATAATAATAATAATAATAATAATAATAATAACAGAAGTACCAGTGACGAATTTTTCTCATTGCCCTCCAATAAGATCATGGTGGTTAATCGAGGTTAATCGACATTGGATATTGAGCAGTTGGATGGCTGACTTTCCCCCGCGTTCAGATGATGTAGCGACCCGGATACCTGGTAAAGCTATAAGTCCCCTCCGTTGCATGACCTTCGCTGTTAAAAGAGAGTTAAACAATTATTGAAAATAAAACAATATTTCTGAAAGCCAATATCACAATATTCCGACGGTATGGCGTAGTCTAAACATTTTGAAGCAGATGCGTGTAAATGTTAGAAGGAACGTTCGTTGTTATAAATCCTATTATAAATTATAACAGATTTCATATAAGAAAATTAATTAAACTCGCGAGTAATATAAAACATAAAGGAATAATATTAAGAACAGTATCAAATATACAAAGTAAATATAATAATATAACGCTCTGACCTATATTATTAGAATTAAAATTGCAAAACTGAATTAATTGCATTTATTCATTTGAAAATGAAAATGAAAAGGTTTATTGCAGACTATAGTCCATATGACAAATGTTATTAATACAATGACAATTCATATACTAAGGATAGAAATATATACGATTGATTAGAAATAATACTGTAATGTCGAAATTAAGTGGAGCTACAGACAGACGTTTTCGTACCAAGAAGTCCATAGCTTAGAGGATAAATGGCAGGGCTCATGGATAGCTTGGATGATCGGATTGGTTGATTTTTAATTCTTTGCATTAGACTGTGTTGAACACGTCTTGTTATCTCCGGGAAGCTCGGGACATTGCGAGTGGCAAACATTTGCGAAGCTGAGCATCTCGGGGGTAATTTACGTAAGAGTCTAAAAGACCTGTTGTACAGCAAATTTAGAGTTCTGCCAGAACCTTTTTTATAATTCACCCAGAGTTGCTGTCCGTATATATCACTGCAGAAAGTAAGAAAGAGAGTGTCTTTAGCTTCACTTGTACAGAATCGAAAGTTCCTTATGGTCATATTCGCTTTAGCGCACAGGCTTCGAGATTGTTTTCTTATATCCGAGTCATTACTCAAGGAGCTGGTAATAGTTTGACCGAAATATTTAAACTCTTGTACTTCCTCAATTACTTCACCATTCATTTTAAACCTTATATCAGCTGGCTGATTACAGCTTTTAGGATGAAATTGCATAACCGTAGATTTTGTAACATTAAAAAGAATATCATGTTTCTGCGAATACACTTAGCAGACTTTTAGTAGCCGATCCAGACCTTTAACAGAGGGACTTATTAACACCATATCATCTGCATAAACTAAGTTACTTATCCTTGTGTTATCTATACAACATCCCACTGTTGCCTCATTAAGTGACGCAATTAATCCGTCGATATACACATTAAACAGCATAGGGGAGAGCAAGGAGACTTGTCTCACCCCGCAAGAGGAGCCAAAACACTCGGATAGTACATTGCCCCACCTGAGAGTGAAAGATTGGTGGGAATACCAAAATTTCAATAAATTTAATATGTACATGGGAACCTTCCTGTCTTCTTGTTATGCAAATAAAACATTGTGGTTCACCCTATCATATGCCTTACTTATATCTAGGAAACAGCTATAAATAGATGAATTACTGTCAATGTATTTAGATATTGTTTCTTTAAGTACATAGATACACAGGTCAGTTGAGTGGGACCTTTCAAAGCCAAACTGATTAGATGTCCATAGGAAATATTTAATCGGCGTAACAAGAGTTTTTCTAGTAGTTTCGAGAAGCAGGAAGCGACAGCAATAGGCCTGTAATTATTGCTGGACAGAATGTCTCCGTACTTATTTTTGACCAGGGGCAAGATATATACCCTCATGAACTCTGCAGGGATATAGCTATGAGCAAGCATGGCTGAT
Organism: Bathynomus jamesi; assembly: GCA_023014485.1. Taxonomy (NCBI): domain Eukaryota; kingdom Metazoa; phylum Arthropoda; class Malacostraca; order Isopoda; family Cirolanidae; genus Bathynomus; species Bathynomus jamesi. The sequence goes on along the minus strand of JAJOZX010000035.1, from coordinate 1,084,226 downwards.
AGGAGCAATGATATATGCAGACATACTACGTCATTGCCATATTTTAAGTGCTCATTCGATAAGTCATCTACTCCTGACGCAGAACCAGCTTTAACTCTTTAATTAACCTCTTTACTACAGAAAATGATATCAAAGTATTTTCCCTTGTCCCTCTCACAATCGTTTCGCTGCAATCTATCTTAAGTTTATCCCTACTCACACTGTTAAGAATGTTAGAATAGTGGTTTTTCCACAGCTTTGCAATTTCATCCTCCCACGACACCCCATCGATTGTCGGACGGAGGATATTTTTGACACCCGTTTGATTCTTAACAAATTTCCAAAATTTGTTATTATTGTTATTTATGCGAACTTCACAGGCTTTTTATGCTCGAATAGACTCTTCTTCCTGTTTACATCGCCTTATGGCCGCCTTATACTGACCCCGATTTCTACATATATTCAAGTATACTGGTCCTGATTTGGGTCTAACATGAAAGCACCACAAATCATAGGCGTCTTTCGATTCCCTCTTCAAGGGGGCAATAAAATCATTCCATCCAGGAATAATCTTATTATGATAGTTGTAAGATTTAATCAGGGGGCTTCCTGCTTCTCTTAACAGGGATATTATCTTACTATAATACCTATCTATGAGTTTACAGTGAGAATCATTTGAGCAAAGATTATTACAGGCAAGGTGCAAAATTTCTAAATTATTAAAGAGGTGACTTGTTCTGTCTTTGTATTCTATTCTCTGCTGCATCGTAACATTGGACCAATCGACGCGATTATTCTTACCTATTGATTTCTTGTTAAGTCGTGTTGCGCATAAATTGGTAAAGTTAATTAATATTTCTAATGGTCTATGATCAGAAAGAAGGAAATCATGCAGAATATGAACTCTAACAATTCGATCCTTTTGATTAATTATTACTAGTGAGACAATGATCAATCCACCTGGTGGTACCACTCAGTGGCGGTTCCTCATATGGGCAATATGGGCAGCCGCACAGGGCGGCATTTGTGGAGGGGCGGCATGAGCGCCTGCAAAAAAAATAAAAATAAAAATAAGAATAAATAAATAAAGAAATAAATAAAAATAAAAAATAAAATAAAATAAATAATAAAAGATCAATAAATATATTTTTATTAATAAAAAACCATCTATTGCATTTTCCATAAACCTTCCCATAAAAGACCTAAACAATGCAAAATGCTTCCAGATTAATATTATTTGGAATAAAGGCCCATACTTTAACATATGTAATGTTATTTTTCTGGGTTTGGTTAAATAGTGAAATGTATATTATTTATTACAGAACGAATCTTCACACTAAGCCACTAAGGTCTGTCAAATAACCGCAAATGGATAAGAAGAGGTCAAAGCTATCAGGTGCTCAGTTTAGAAAAAAGAGGAAAGAAGAAGAGGAGAAACGAGCAAAAGATAAAGGTATAGAGCTATGTCATCTACTCTTCACTGCTATATTGCACTGCTATTTTGTGATATAGCTTTCTGAGTCATTTGAAGTGTACTATTATGTATATAATTAGCCATTAACCAAGGAGGTTGTATTATTCATTTGTTTCCTATTCTAAAAGTTTAATAAATTGTGCTTAATAACATGTTAAATTAATTGTACTAGCCTATTCATGCATTGGTCTGTTATGTTCTATTTTACTATTTGCAGGGGCACTTTTGAAATATTTTGGAACACCCTCTGCCACTAGCAAGGATGAGAAGCCGTCTACTTCTGCCATTATTGAGGCTGAGGAGCCATCTACCTCCTCAGCCTCACTTATGTCTCCACAAATGCAGTCTGATCCTGAGGATGAAGACCCATTTGCTTCTACTTCTCCCAGGCAGGACTCTTCAGGTGAGTTTGTGTGCACATATGTCTGTGAGTGTGTGCGTGTGTGTGTATGTGTATGTGTGTGCATCCCTGCAAAGCATTTTGCAAACAGTTATAAATTATAATGTTATTATCACTGGGTCTGGGTTACTGGGTATGTGTGGTGTTGTGCTGTGGTGCAATTTATTTTGTTTCTTGTTCAAAGTGTAGCATAATAATTACCCTCTCTTAAGTGTCTTATTCTATTTATGTGATAGAGCATTTGTACAATTTAGAAATTTGATTCTCTAGTTTATTTATGGCAGTTGTGCAATTTAATTTGTATTTTTCCTGTTCATAGTATCATAATTACATTCTCTTAAGTGAGTTATTCTATTTACGTGATGAAGGATTTGTAAAATTCAGAAATTTGAGTCTTTGTTTTGGTTCTGAAGTTCCAACAATTAGTCCAATAAAAAGTTATTTTGTGAAAGAGTTATGTCTGTCCTTTATTTTGGGGGATTCGAATGTGTGTGTGTTGGCGAACAGGGGGGGGGCGCTGAAGGTGAGGTTCGCCCAGGGCGTCATGTAAGCTAGGACCGCCACTGGTACCACTCATATCACTAACGTATGTAAAATTACCACTGGCTACCCCTAATACATTTACATCACTTATACTTAAATTGGCCGACTCGCACATGTTACCCAATTCTACAAAGAATTCTGAGTTCACATGTGCGTTAAAGTCCCCTATTATTATATAGTGAGAATATTTGGGGTTATCTGGTAATGACTTAATTTTGTACAGCAAATCAATGTATTCATCTAGATTACTGCCGTTGTTATATGGTAAATAGCAGTTTACAATTAATATGCAATCATTGTTCACCTGTAATTCAATGCCTAACAACCTTACATTATCGCTTGTTAAAAATTTATTTATTTATTACAAAGTTGTCATTTAAACGTTTAGTGAGAAAATAACGAATATTAACTATAACAAAAATTATGTACTCGTATTAATGTTTTCAGATGTAAAATAATTTACATAAAACACCTATTTCTATAATGCAGACACTGTTTACACTTTTTCTACATATTATACTTAGCTCATCATTTAATATGATGATAATAATAATAATAATAATAGTAATAATAATTTATATATATATATATATATATATATATATATATAATATATATATATATATATATATATATATACACACTGTATATATCTTAACTTTATGAGTATGCATAATATTCTTAGAAGCTATAAATATTAGTTAATAAAGTTTATATTGCTAATTTACGTATATACTGGGTGATCCAGATAAATGGGACCCATAAAAAAAAGCCAAATATTCTTAATATTTAATTCCTTTCATAAAAACTATATATCATTCGAAAGAGTAGAGTTACAAGTTTATTATGAAATATTTATTTTTTTAAAATGACTCCTTTCAAATGTGCTCCATTAGTTGCCAAGCATTCCAGTGTTCTCGCTTGTAAGTTCTGCATCACTTTTGCAAGAGTGTGCGGTGGTATGGCCTGTATCTCATTTGTGATGGCGGCCTTCAATTCTTGCAAGGTCGTTGGGTTATTTCTGTAGACCCTACTCTTTAAATATCCCCAGAGATAATAATCTAAGGGAGAAAAATCCGGAGACCTTGCGGGCCATTCAACGTCTCCAAATCTTGAGATTAACTCGCCTGGAAACGTTTGACGCAAAACTGCCATGCAGTTCCTCGTGGTATGGCAGGTAGCTCCGTCTTGTTGGAACCAGTGGTTTTCTAGACAAAGATCTCTTAATTTAGGAATAAGGAAATCGGTCAACATTTTTTCGTAGCGATCACCATTTACAGTGACCGTGTTTCCGGTGGAATCCTCGAAAAAGTACGGCCCTATGATCTGAGATGCAGTAAGACCACACCAAACAGTTACACGCTGACTATGCAACGGGACTTCGGTAATATTCAATGGATTTTCTGTTGCCCAGAAACGGCAATTTTGTTTGTTTACAGTTCCATTCAAGTGAAAATGGGCTTCGTCTGACATAATCAAAGTTGCTAGAAAATTGGTGGTGTCATTTACCTTCTGTTGGATCCACTGACAGAATTGTCATCTTCGTGCGAAATCTCCATCGTTTAGTTGTTGCACTGTTTGAATTTTATATGGAAAGAACATTAAATTTTGCTTGAATATACGGTCCTGTACAAACTTGTAACTATCCTCTTTGGAATGATGCGTATGATTTTATAAAAGGACTTATACTTTAAGAGTTACAGGGGTTTCTTTTGGGTCCCATTTCTCTGGATCACCCTTTATAATGATAATAATTTATTATAATGCTTCCCCGACTCTCATTAATATAGAGTAGTGGTGATGGTCTCGAAAAGGATATCTCGAAGACGATGTAATAAAGTAAGATGGAAAGAGTATGTATAAAGGATGAGAAATAAACCGAAAAGAGACGAGAACGCGAGAACGGGTGGGAAAGATACTCGGGATGAATTGGAGAGAAGACATAGACATGGTAGGATTTCAATGGGAGAAAAAACACCTCGGATTAGGTTCTAGATACATATGAAAAACACATTATTATTTTGGGGCTTCTAACTGACAACTATTTTTTTTTAATTTTGGTTATCCATTCTTTGGGGTAAAGGAGGGGAAAGCGAAATCAAAAGTACTGCAAACAATTATTCCGTTTGCATGAAAAGACAGCAATTTCAGTAGTGGGGAAAACTAAATTAAAAGTTTTTTTTTGCCAAAAACAACAACAAAATAAAATTATATATGTATATATATATATATATATATAACTTATATATATATGAAAATTATTTCACGAAAGTAACACGTGAAAAATATTTATGATGAAAAAACCACGAAGGAAAGGAAACAGAATGGTGCTCAAGCGCTTTCGTCTTATGACACCCTCAGGAACACTGAAGTAAATAAAGAATTCGAGATTATATATAGGTCGCCAAAAAAAAAAAAATATATATATATTATATATATATATATATTATAATAATAATATAGCAATAAAAATTGTGGGAGGAGCATACAAATTTGTAAGGAGAAACTACCAATTTTAGCATTTTGCCCTTCTTCTCTAAATCCGTTCTGAACGAATTCAACACAACAGGATCAAATGGATTGTTTACGACCAATTTTATAGATAATGCCTGAATTATAATAGGTCACAAAAAAATAACAAATATAAAAATAAAAATTGTAAGACGAGCATACAAATTTATAAGGGAAAACTACTAAAGTTTTAGCACTCTGCCCTTCTTGTCTAAATCCGTTCTGAACGAATTCAAAACAACAGGATCAAGTGGAAAAAGACCTTGGCTCATGTTAAAGTTATTTGTAAGTTGGATAATAGCAGATTCATGTATATTTCTATTAACAATGTTGCTAGAGTGAAACAAAACTGAAGCATTATTCCAATCAGTACAGTCGGATAACTCAGACAAATGGACAAAAAGAGCACTGGACGACTGTCCCGTTCTAACGGAATATTGATGCTGTTTTACACGCGTGTGCAAATCCTTTCCCGTCTGACCAATGTAAAAGGAATCACATTGTTTACAACCTATTTTATAGATAATGCCTGAGTTATTGATAGGGCCATTTTTAACTATGATATTTTTCACAATATTGTTATATGAAAATACTACATTTATATTGAAAAGTTTAAGTACATTAGCAATGCCTAAAAAGCCTGGGAAAAATGGAAGTACTAAAATATCCTTTGACAAAGTGCGAGTGTTATTATTCACAAGATAGAAGGTTCGTTTTGCCTTGTTGAGACAAGATTCCATAAACGCAGGTGAATAGCACAGATCACTTCCAATACCGTTGATTTTTTTCCAATTCGGCATCCATGTATTCCGGACTGGCGATCCTAAGAGCGCAGAGAAACATTGAAGAAAATATGGGCTTCTTAATTGGGGGTATCATGTCCAGAGTAAAACTGTACGTAGGATAAATTGTCTGTTTTTTTCCGATAGATACTAAACTTAAAACCTGTGCTTTCCCTATGTACACGCACATCCAAAAACGAGATTGAGTTGTTTTGTTCCACTTCAAAAGTAAACTTAATGGGGGGGACTTGATCATTTAACTGAAGGAGGAAGTCATCCAGGTCACGATTCATGGGCCAGATACACAAAATATCGTCGACGTACCGCAACCATGGGATGCCAACCCCCAGGATTCTCGGAATGTAAGAAATTTCGAAAAACTCCATATAAATATTGGAGAGGCCCAAAAACCTGTTGATAATACTCGCTATTGAAAGTGAATTTAGAGTCTTTGATGCAAAGCTTAATAAGTTCCAAAACGATGTGTGCAGGTAGTGGCAGGTCGTACTTACGTAATTCTCGGGAGAGAAAGTCAAGCATATCGTCAATCGGCACTTTTGTAAACAAATAACAAACGTCAAAACTGATCAATAATGTACGCACTGAAACCAACGATAGATTGATCAGTTTTGACGTTTGTTCATTGTTTACAAAAGTGCCGATTGACGATATGCTTGACTTTCTCTCCCGAGAATTACATAAGTGTGTGGTGTGTGTGTGTGTGTGTGTGCTTTTTCCTCGTGGGGAATGGACGCGTTGTTTCGCTCTCTGTATTAATATCCAAATAAAAAGGGAGTAATCTTCTCAGCGGTTTATTCTGTTTACACCCAAACGTGTATAAAGTATCAGTGAATCTGTGCATATAAATTATAGTGAAATTCATTAAATTTAAGAAAGTGCAATACAGTTTACATAAATTATCACCAGTTTAACGTATGTATTTAAACCAGTGGTGCACAAACTTTTTTGATGTGAGGGCCAAACCAACCATCTGTTTTATATGTAGGGGCCAGATATATAGATATTCTATTTTTTATAAATATGCATTTTTATAACCAGGGGTAATATTTCAGATTTTTCTTTGGATAGCTACCCTTTTCATGTGAAAAATGTGAATTGAAAAGACCCGTGGGGGCCACATTTGGCCCGCGGGCCATGGTTTGTGCATCACTGATTTAAACCGTAATACGGTTGGCATTCGAGAAAAGTTGAAACAAGGCAGGAAAAGGGGTCATAAAATGCAAAGGTCAGAAAATCCAGTGATCATCGAAAGGAAAAAAAAGAGAAAGAAAGGAAAAAAATTGTCTGTGTATTTCTTTTTACGATAATTAATGAATAGCATGACCGTGGGTCCAAATTCTTACTTAATCTGTAATTTTTGTAATTTGGAAACAATTGAAAATGCAGGGATCATGTGTGATTTCTATCAAAAACTGCACGACTATATCTGCATGAATTGGGATGATAGAAAAATATCCCTTGTCTCGAACGCTCAACAGATCGCGGGGGTCAAATTTCTGTGTGACGCATGTACACAGACTATAAACTCTTTTGCGGTATTTAAAGAAATGGAGAAAGCGAATACGAGTGTCACAGAAAAGAAGGGAATAATGGGGAAAAAAGAGTCCCGAAATGTCCCAATGCAGCAACGGGTGGATGAGAGACAAACAAATAAAAATATAATACTGAATGAAGAAATAAAAGAAAGAAAAGAGATGAGTAAAATTTGCGATGTAGTAAAACTACCCAACGAAGAAAATGATAAAAAGATAAAAACTAAAAACGTAGGATATAAAAAACCGACAAATACTGAAAACGTAAGAAATGACAAAGATAATAATAAAAACAATGATAAGAATAATGAAAATAATAAAAATAATGATAATACCCAAATTAAAAGCATAGAAAATAATCAAATGACAAGAAATAGAAGTGTAGAAAATACCGTCTGTAAATACTACGCAAAAGGGCACTGCAGATATCGGGATGGGCAATTCATTTTTGCACATCCCACGTTATGTAACTCACATTACACATGAGGATATTGCAAGTTTGAAAAGAAGTGCAAGTTCCACCATCTTACTGTGTACAACACCTATGCAAGATGTGGGAGGTGCAAATACTGACAAAAATACCGTTACAACCACCCTCAAAGGAACGCAACAAGTGAACAGGGAAAACGAACATCAAAGAAGGCTACCAATTTTTAAGACGTAGCCAACACAATTCAGCTGCAAAATACCATCCAGCAAATACAAAGTCAGCTGACAAATATAGAAATCCAAGAGCCGGACAGAAAGCACGCACAAAGACACTCTATGCGTTATCGGGGACAACAGGTTACTTACTTACTTTTGGTTACTTTTGGTGAGTTTGAACGACGGTTCAAGATCGACCTCGTAGCCAGCCACACATGGCTGGTCAGGGACTTTGCACAGGAATCTGTCCAGCTGGTTCTTGAAGTTATTTAGGTCTGTGTGCTGGAGATTCCTCATTTCTTTTGAAAGGACATTGAAAAGCTTTGGGCCCCGTATTCTGAGGGTATTTTCTATCCTCGTTTTCATGGCCCCTTGTCCCACAGTAGCTGGGACTGTACAAAATCTGCCTCTTTTCTCATTCCAGTTTGTTTCTATTTCATTTCTGAGGTTAGGGACAGAGCCCTCAAGTATTTTCTATATGTATATTATTGTTTACCGTTCGCGCCTTCTTTCGAGAGAGTCCCAGGGATTATAGTCGAGACCAGTAGTCTTCACCTTCCGTTTCCTCTCTCTTAGACGTAAAAGTCCTTTATATAGCTTCAATGTTCGCAATGTCTCTTTTTCTGTGTGGGCTTATGAGTACTGAGCAATACTTAATTATTGGTAGGACTAGGCTCTTCCATAATTTGAGCATTGCGGAAGCTCCTCCAGACGATTCCCATTATTTTTCTAGCCGTTGTGATTTTGATTTTATAGTGCTCTCTGAATTCCGCATCTTACGACATTATTACTCCAAGATCCCTGACTTGTGGATTTGGTGTTATCTGTTTGGCTTGCAGAGTTTTGTACCCTTTCTTTCTGTAGCTCTTTGTTATTACCATATCTTAGAAGTTGGAATTTTTCTTCGCTGAACTTCATATTGTTGTCTTCTGCCCGCTGGAATAATGTTTCAATGTCGTTTTGTAATTTTCTTATGTCATCTTCGTTCAATATTTCCTTACATATCTTTGTCATCTGCGAAGCATGATACAATGCTGTCCTTAATATTTGCATCAATATCTGCAATCATTATTATGAACAGCAAGGGAGCTAATACTGTCCTTTGTGGGACAGAGCTCACGACTTCCGATTTAACTCCGTTTACCACCACTCTTTGCATTCTTTGCGTCAAGAAATTAAATATCTACCTTCCTAGCTTTCCAGTAATTTCTGTATTCTTAAGTTTGTGTGCTATGATTCCATGATCATATTTATCGAAGGCTTTAGCAAAGTCCGTATATATTACATCAATGTTTTGTCCTTGACACAATGTTTCTAATATTTTCTCCTGGTGGTCTAGTAGCTGTGACAGGCATGATCTTCTCGCCCTGAAGCCATGTTGATTTGGGTTGTATAAGTCTTTTTCTTGTAGGTAGTAGGTAGTTTTGCCTCTAATTATACGTTCAAAACACTTTATAAGGTGGAGGTGAGAGTCACTGGTCGATAATTAATTGGGCATTGGCTCTGTTACCACCTTTAAATAGGGGGGCAATGTTCGCGTTCTTTCAGGGGAGTGGAATTTGTCCTGTGTCGAGTGATTTCCTCCATAGTAAGTATAGCGGTTTTGCAATACTCTCTTTGCATTTCTTCAGAAATGTGGCACTCCATGTGTTTGGCCCTGGCGCTGAATTATCTCGCATCTGTGATAAGGCCGTAATTACATCTCCTTCCGTGAACTCGAAGTCCATTAATAGGTTTTTGCCGGAATTTGTTCTTGGTTGATTTGTATCAATGTCGAAAAATTCGTCTGGGTTTTCCACTTTCATCTCGGACTTAGGGGTGCTAAACATAGATTTAAATTGCTCCCTAAGCAGTTCACTTATTTCTTTCTGGTCATTTGTGTATTCGGCCTCCCCGTCTATCAACGGTCCAATACTCTCCTTTCACTGCATTTTCCTTTTCGCAAACGTGTAGAAATATTTTGGGTTATTTTTTGTTTTCTGCTACCTTGTTTTCCTTCTCGTTTGTCTTATGTATGAACGTTTACTTTAGATCCATTTCTATTTCGCCAAGTTTCCTCTCTAGTTTGAGTCTCTTTGCATAAGTTCTGCATCTGTGGAGATGTTTTATGATTTGTCATCGTTGCCTGAATAGTGTCCTGATTTTCCTCTCGAGCTTGCTACGTTTTCTTTCCTGTCTCTCTGGAATATGTTTCAGTATTATAGGTTTGGTTTCAGTCTCTATTATACATAGTGTTTCTTGTGGAGTCTTCTCGTGAAGTAGCAATTCCCAATTTACCTCCTTTAAATCTTTATTTACGTTTTCCCAATTTACTTCCTTTGAATTTATGTTTAGGCCTTCAAATATTCCATCTGCCTCTCTACGATGCGTTTTCGGACCTCTGGGTGCTAACTTCAATTGTATATCGATGAGGTTATGGTCGGAGAACTTTGTGTACGTTACTTTTATATTTATTATTATCTCGTTGTTAATTGTTCAGATTAAATCCAAAACGTTCTCCTTTCTCGTGGCTTCACAGATTTCCTGGGTAAGGGCGTAATGTTCCAAAATATCTAGTAGCATTGTTGCTTGGGTTCTATCATCTTTAGTAATGTTACCATGAAACTTCTCAACATATATAACTTCGTCATTTTTCTTCCATGGTATGAATGGGAAATTAAAATCTCCGAAAATTAGAATATTTGTTCCTGGAGTTTCAAATAATTTTAACATGTTTTCTATTTCATTTGTAGCAAATTGGAATTCACTTTTTGTGGTGTTTAGTGGTTTGTAAATGTTCCTAATGATTAGGTTCAGTTCTTTTACGTCTAATATAATAACTTTACCTTCACTTCACATGTGTATGTGTTTTGCACGTAGATACAATACCCTCCCCTTCGTCTAGCCACTCTATCTGCTCTGTATATGTTGTAGTCCAGCATTGCTATTTCAGTATTCTCGATGCAGTTTTCACAGCCTTTTTCGCACTTATGTAGGTGTGTTTCCGTTAGGCGTATGATATCTATGTTGGTTTCCGTAGCTAAATTTTGCAAGTATTGTAATTTGCAGTCTGTATGGTCCGTATAGAGGACTTGTATATTTGTGTATAATACATTTACCTGGTTTCTAATCTTCGTGTTCGATTTTCCTAAATGATGGTCGTTTCCTGGTCGATGTCGGTTCCTGTTTGGTGTTATTGGTTGGGCCGCTGCATTTGGGAGTATTGGGGTTGCGGCCCGTGATACCACTGTTGTTGTTGTTGTATTACACTGCCCAACAAAAAAAATATGTTTGCTGCTTATTTAATTCTAAGACCTGTTTCTGAATAATATTGATGTACTGATTTCAAACATCACCTTAGATTTTGTCCATCACATCAGGTTTTCGTGCAATGCAATATGCCTATTTTGGGTGATCCATGAAGGGCGCTTATCAAAATTGATGATTTTTGAGACCTGTTAACAGCTGTTTTGCTGTTAAAATTTTATCTGTGGAATATACAAATCTGTGCATTAAATCTAAAGGTCATGTACAACATATTAAAATCTTGGGTATCTGTGATTTCCCCAGGTGTGAGCGTGACGTCATGATCTGAGAGAGATTTCCCATTGGCGGAGTGAGAGTAGCCGGTTCCGCTAGTGACGTTACTTGTAAACTTTCAGCAGTTGGGTTGCAACATGAGCATTAAAGTTCACTATCTCAAAAGTTATCTGGATAAATTTCCAGAAAATGTTGGTGATGTTAGTGAAGAGCAAGGTGAAAGGTTCCACCAAGATATCAAAGTGATGGAAGAACGATACCAAGGAAGATGGGATACCCATATGATGGCTGACTACTGCTGAAGCCTGCAAAGAGATTGTCTTGACATCTCTCATTCTAGGAAGTCCTATAAGAGAAAATTTATCAGCACTGAAAAGTAAGAAAACAAGAAAAAGACAATGTTAAGAAAACTGGTCCCGTGCTTGCTTTAATATGGATTCATTTTTTGCTTATTTAAACACTTTTAATCACTTTATGTGTCAATATTACCATTGTATATTAAAGTTCACTCCCTGCACAATTGTTTACTTTTCCATGCTGATTCTGAGTATGTAAAAACTTATTTTTTGAAAAGAAAAAAAGTTGGGCATAACCCTGCCAAAATGCGATATCTCCAAAATATCCGTATTTGATTGCTCGAAAACCTGACGTGATAGGCAAAAACTAAGGTGATTTTTTAAATCAGCCCACCAAAGTTACCTAAAAACAGGTGTTAGAATTAAATCAGCAAAATTGGTGTTGGGCAGTGTTATTGGTGGGTGGTGTTCAATAGGAGGGTGATATGCGTAATGTTGTGGTGCATACATATGTTTGCGGCATTCTGTCTTTCCTTGTTAGAAGGGCAAGCTGTGCTTTTATTATCCTCATTTCTTCTAAAAAATATCTTTCATTACTCTTGTTATTACTTCAATGTCGAATATGATCTGTTCTTTCCCTTTCTCTTCTTTGCATACCTTTTATGTGAAAATAGGGCACTCTATGTTCAGGTATTTTTTCTCAGTAATTGACTGTCTGCACATACGAGGGTGAAAAAAGTTGCAGTTTGGTCCGTACCTGCACTTCCCATTCCTCATCATATAGAAGCATTTTGTAGGGTGATTGTATATGCAGTTTGAGCCATATTTGCAAGAACCTATTTTATAATATTCGCATATGGCCCGTCGTTTAAATTCCCTCTGAGTCTTAGGTGATTCGATTTCCTTCTTCTGCTTCGCCACCACTTCTTCCCTACTCAGTAGGTTTGTTTTCTTCGGCGTGTATTTCGTATCTCCCTCTTTTGCCGTGGGTATCTCTTTATCTGAGGCTGCTTTCGCCACTCCCTGTAGTGTGTTTTCCATCTCATTTTCTTTTTCCTTTTCGGTTTTGCAGGCGTTTTCTGTTTCCTGTTTTTCTGTCGGTAAAACTGCTGTACTTGATTCTTCTATTTCAACATTTTGTATTCCCCTCTGTACTAATTTTCTATTGTTTCCCATGCACTTGACGCACAAGAAACCATTATTTATTATATTTACCATTTTCCTGTCTTTTCTATCCTTAGTTCATGCATTCGTAGTGTTTAAAGGTATTGTACAGAATGCAGTTTAAGCCCGAGGTCTGGTCTGCTTCATCTTTGCAATCACAGAGCTGATGTGCCGCGCATTCCATTACACATAATTCGCTTTATTCAATTTTATGACTTTCCCGCAATTTACACATTTCTTCGTATATTTTGCTATTCTCACCTTTATTTCCCTCTTCTTCTCGCTTCTCGAATTTCTCTCGATAACTCGACCTTCGTTTTATGGCTATTCCAATTTCTGTTTGACCTTTTTCCCTCTGTAGGCCTAATGTACAATCTCAGGAGCTGTTTTTCCGTTCTAAGTGCTTTCAAGTTGTTTCAATTTTATTTTTTTCTTTGTGCAAGCTATATGCCACCGGCTTTCACTTATAATTTATTATCGCGAATTCACTGGTATTTAGTACACTCACTATATAAGATAGAATTTATCGCTGAACTTATAAACACTAGTTATTTCGATATTACACAGAGCGGAAACAAAACGTCCGTACACGACGAGGTAGAAAACACAGGTACCGAGAAAGATAAAAAGAGGCAAATTCTCGGAGGACCACAAGGCATTGAAACGGGCACCACCATTGGAAAACGAATCGGAACTACATGTATGTAAAAACGATAGAGAAAATATAAAAAATAATCCTAGCCAACATTCAGGGCCTTATATCAAACCATTCCCTGGACAAAGTTTTATACCTGAAAGGACTCATGCAAGAAACCGGAGCAGAATTTGCATGCTTCACGGAAACCCATCTAAAGGACTGCCAGGCGAACTGTGAAAACTGTGGGTTCTGTGCTGACAAAAAAGGAATACAATTTGACAACTATAATATACTCCGATCCGACAGAACAGTGAGACGCAAAGGAGGATGTGTTATTTACACACGCTAAAGACATATGGCAGAAATGACTATAAGTACTTGAAACAGCTACGTAGAATGTGTAGCAGCAAAAGTTGAAAAATTAAATATGGTACTAGTTGTAATGTAGAGACTCCCAAACACGCCAACCTCAAAATTCTCAGATTCCATTACGAAGGTCAGAAACTAGGTGAAAGAGCTACTTTCTCCAACCCCAAATATTTTTCTCTGTGGTGATTTTAATTTTCTATTCATGAAATAGAAAAAATATATGTATACTCTATGTTAAAATGAACAATGAATAATTCCTATATTCATATATTTTATATTTATTCGTGTAATTCTTAAATCCATTCGTATGAGTCTTATATTCATTTATATAGGTAATTCTTATATCCATTTATATACTTCGTATATTTATATAATTCGTATATTTATATAATCCTGTATATTCTTATATATTTATATTCATATAATCCTTATGTTTACCTAATCCGTATATTTATATAATCCTGTATATTCTTATATATTTATATTCATATAATCCTTGTTTACCTAATCCGTATATTTATATAATCTTTATATTCAAATTCAAGTATTCATTTTTACATAAGAACCAAATTCGTATAACGATGTCGAAGTTTGGATATATTTTTTATTTGCTTTATATTTTTGCAGTGTCACAACCATGCGACCTACCATTTTTATGGTTGAGCCGTATTCATGTTTGTGTCATTGGAGGTTCGTTGCGAGAAGCGAATGTCCCTTAATTTCATTCCCTTAAAGTACAAACAAGACAATCGACGGTTTAGATCGTTTAACATTTCCATCACAATATTACCCATATCTCCATTTTTCATTTATTATAGAATTTATGATAATTAATTATTGTTGTCTTGCATCTAACCCTCATCCCTATATTTTATTAGATTATGCATGCACATTGCATGTGGCATGATTGAAACCCTTGGTTGTACTTCTTTATGCATTTACTTAATTCTTCTTCAAATGTACCCAATTCCTTAATATTTACTTATACTCGTATAAGTATATATATTTAATTAATAGTTTCACTCACTCTTTGTACAATGGCTATAAACCTTTCATTACTGTATTTCTCTATTTCGTTTCCTCTAAATTCTCTCAATAATGACTTGTATTGTACGTACGAATTAAATAACTATGGCGTATTAATTATGAATTGACGTATGGCATAATTTGAATAACTACGACGTCATAAAGTAGCTTAATTCCCTTCACATTTTCCATACCTTGAATACTGATCATATCTTTAGTATTCAGTGTATGGTAAATTCTTTAACATAATATTATTATTCGATCATATTCATCCACACGTCCATATCTTACCTTGACCGTTATCTTTTATTAATTGTGTTAATTATTCATGCATCGACCTACCTAATGTCTACCTATTGTCTTCTTATGCCCTATCAACCTATCACTGCATGTTTACTCGTGTCAGTCTCTATTACGCATACAACTTATTGTGTGATTACCGACATGTGTATTAGGGCGGAGTGAAAAACTCATTTTTCGAATTTTCAGATTGGCTAGAGTGGAAAATGTGTTGAGTAGTGAGGAAATAAGGTGGTATAAATTTAAAATCATAACATTAATATCTTCAGGTGCCACAATGACCTTCAATATTGAAAAAAATTGAAAAAAGCAGATTTTAACCAATAATTACAGAAGAGTCCACGATGCACAATAGACAAGAATTTATTCACACTTGTATAAAAATAGCTCAGTCAACCTTTAAAAAAAGTTTCTATTCTCTAACAGTTTTCTATAGTCAGCTCATTCAGCTGTCACGTGAGTACCTCGGTTCAGTGTAGCTGTCGCTCTCGTAGCAGGTGGGTGTTCTGTTGTTGGCGTTACTCAGATAGTCTAAACTATATTTCTTATATATTTTGCATTTCTGTATTGTGTTGCCCTAAGTTTGCCATGTACTATTAACTGAAATTAACGTATAATTGATATTAGCTCTTTCTTTTTCAGATTTGTATACTTTCAAAATGTCTCGAGTTTGTGCAAAATCAACCAGGGCCTCAACTGAGTGCCCCATGTTTGGTATGTGGGAAGATTTGTGGCACAGGAATCTTCCTACATACGAAGGAGTTTTTAAATATTACTTGTTTGTAAGAAACGATTTGAAACAGAATACTAATAAAGATCCTTCAATATCTCAAATATTAGAACAAGTTGTTGATAAATTGAAAACAATTTGGGAAAATGCTTCCGTCCCAATTCTGTCAGACAGGCGAATTGAAACAATGTTCAGAAGCTACCACGAAAAGTATCGTGTCATTATGAAGCCATACCAAAGCAGAAAAAATTCTGAAGCTTACAAAGCAAAGATTGATATGTTCAATAAAGAAGCACACACGAAACTTTTTGACATTGCAGCGTGCAAGTGCAAAGTACTAACACAATGTTCTTGTCCCAAAGAAAAAACGGTTCCAAAGGAAGAAGTGACGTTCCTCTTAGATCAAAGGAGTGAAAGAAAACTGTTTATTGATAGAGTAGATATTACACTCTCAAAGAAAAAAGCATCTACGTTGCTAAGAAAGCAAAAAGAAGCTGTGAGGCTCACCAAATAATCTTCACAGGAGAAATTGCAGGATACAAATGTTGAATTATCATCATCGACATCAAATAGTGAAAGTGAATCTGGCGAAATATCAGACGATACATTTCCAGAGCCAGTTAGCTCGAAGAGAAAGCTCGAACAACCTGAAGAACAATTATTCAAGAAAAGGAAAACTACAAATCTACCTTCAGTGGCTACTGCTTGTGACAGGACTGCATTTTCAGATCGAGCTGCAGCATTCATTGTTAGTGCAGTATTGCAAGATATTGGAGAAGTTTCTATTGACAATACATCTGAAGTAGTGGATAGGAGTAAAATCAGAAGAGAAAGACAAAAGAAGAGATCAGAAATTATGAAAGATCAAAATCAGGTCCCAATCAGAGGAATCTATTTTGATGGTCGAGAAGATTCTACACTCTTCCAAGAAAAAAAAGAGTCCAAAGTATATCAGAAGAAGGTAACAGAAGAACATATCACTTTAGTGAGAGAACCTGGTTCAGATTATTTGGGCCATTATTCTGTGAATTCTGGATCAGCTGAAGAAATATGTAAAGGAATGTTTGAGTATATTGGAAATAATGACATGAACCTGGAAAACCTTGTTGCCATTGGATGCGATGGTGCAGCAGTCAACACTGGAGAAAAGGGAGGCGTTATAAGCCTTATAGAATTGAAGCTGAAGAAGCCAGTTCAACATTTAGTGTGCCAGCTCCATGCCAATGAATTGCCATTACGCCATTTAGTTGCAAAGCTGGATGGAAAAACATCTGGCCCCCGCGGATTCACCGGTCCTATTGGCAGGGAATTAGAGAACTGTGAGAGTTTTCCTATTGTCGAGTTTGAAAGGATTGATGCTGAGGAACCAACTGTAGACTGTGAAGATCTTAGCACCGACCAAAAATATCTAATTGATATTCATCAGGCCATAACAAAGGGATATTGCTCTCCAGATCTTGCTCATCGTAGTCCAGGCAAAATGGCACATTCACGATGGCTGACTACAGCAAATCGTTTGCTTCGTCTATACGTTTCAACTGTAAGTCCATCTGAGAACCTCATGAACATTGCTTCTTTTATAATGAAGGTCTACATCCCAATGTGGTTTTCTATTAAGCAAAGTACGTCTTTTGTCAATGGCTCAAAACATGTTTTCAAAACTATTGAACTAACAAGAACACTGAATGACGAAGTAAAGGATATTGTAAACCCTGTCATACAAAGAAATGCATTTTTTGCAAATCCAGAAAATATTCTAGCATCAATGATTCATGATGACCGCAGCGCCATAAGAGAATTAGCGTGGAGGCGAATAAAGAAAGCAAGGCAAACAAACAAGGAAAAAGTTGTGAGGCGTTTCACAGTACCTGTTATTCAATTTGAAGCTACTGATTATACTGATTTAATTAATTGGCAAAAATGCATTGTCACTGAACCACCTGTGACAAGACACCTGACAGAAAATGAGATTGAAGAATTCATAGAAAACAAGAGTACCCCTCCATTCGAGAAATTCCCTTGTCATACACAAGTAGTAGAAAGAATGGTAAAATTAGTGACTGAAGCATCATCAAAAGTATTTGGATTGAACGCGCGAGATGGCTTCATAAGATCAACACTTCAGTCACGTAAAAAAATGCCATCATTCGAAAGTAAAGCTGAATATAAAGTTTAAATAAAACGTTAATAGAAAAAAACATGCTCAAGGATGGGTGGTTGGGAGGGCATGGGTGGAGCTCGACACGCAGCCACCTCCTCGTGGTGAGTTCTGGATTATTTAGATCATTAATCAAAAGAACATTGATCTAAATAAACTAAGAGCTGCGTAATTCAGTAACTATTTTGGTAATTGGAACACTTAATATATAATAATAACAAGTAAGTTTCAGTTATTGTACTAATGCAGAATATAAGAAAATCATTATATTTCACTTTTTTCGACGGCTTTGTGGCACCTGAAGATATAATTTCGCAGGACTAATATTTATGCACAGTCATTATCTATAGCACCCACATATTTTCCGCACTAGCCATATTTGAATTTCGAAAAAATGTTTAAAAACCTCATTTTCGATCCGCCCTAATATGTATAATACTTATGAACTCGTACATGTCCGTTGATAGTCATGATTACGTACATGTAAATACGACCACATGTATTCTTTTTATTTCTTTTCTTTTACTGTAAATTATTTAATTTCTCGCAAAAGACTCGCTCGTAAATGCTTATGCAAGTGCTCGGATTAAGCGAGAGCTTCTGAGGTGAACACCCTCTCTCTTGCTTGCTTCTAATCCGAAAACATCATTATGTTTTTTATGTTATTTATATATATATATATATATATATATATATACTCCTAACATCCTAATTGTCTATAAATATGAAACACTAAAAATATAGTTATCTGCTTAATTGTAATTAACTGTAATAATTTAATATGATGTAAATAATGTACTTTAATGAAGCTGTAATTAACGATAATAAGCCAATGTGAATTAATTGGTAATTATAATCATAGTTGTAATAAACCAAAATTACAACGTACTCAGTGGTGTACTTGGGTTGCACTCATTGTACTACTCCGACATTATGTCGCCATTTAGGAATATATACTCGGCGATATTATTATTTTTTGTTATTTATTTTTTTCGTTTTATTTTGGAATCTTTCAAAATTCTGATATGAGTTTAAATTATGCTTAACGTCCAAGAACTGTTTAGATCTCCAGTTAAAGGGGGGAACTTAACCCTCAACTGCACTCCCCCAAAATTTAGACTTATTTAATTCTTGTATTGTAAATTCAATCACTCCTGTGTTAGCAGCCCTTCAGCGAGGAGGTCGGAGCCATCCTCGAGGAGGCCGAGGGCCTCCTCACTTTTAAATTCCGGCCTGAGCCATGGTCGAAAGAGGTCGAACCTCTCCCCCTGTAAAAGTCTGATCTAACTTAAAGGCTGAACACTACCTGTACATTTTAGCAGTAAATTATAGTAATAAAAAGTCTTTATCTTCTTCTTCGAGCCTTGCTCTCTTCAGAGAACTCAGTCAGTAAAATAGAGAAAAATAATTTCACGATACACTATAAGAAGAATCGGGGAACCTTCGGAGAATTTAGTAAGCTTCCCAGAATCCTCCGAACCACTATAAAAGAACTCGGAGAGTAGTATAGAAGAAACTACTGCGAGTAACAAATCCGTTGCTGCCTCCTAACCAGAACCCCCGTCGACTTCGAGCCAACCATGGCCATAGACGGATCGGTTAAAATGTACACCAGGAGAAGGTGGGCACAGGGGAAGGCCAGGAGCAGGTAAAAATGCTACTAGCTCTGGCCGATGAATTTATGTTATCACAAGAACTAACAGAAAACACAAGAAAAAACGACGTTATTTCGAATGTAGAAATATCCCGAACTATAATATCGAATCACAACATTATTGAAATAACAACCGATATAAAAGAAACAGGAAAGGAAAGAACTCAAACAACAGAAAGAAGCAAATTCAAAATTTTTAATTTTCACTCCAAAGCTATAAACTGGGAAGGTGTTGCATCTAGCATGGAAGTAATAGATTGGAAAACGATTTTCAAGGCCAAGACAAAGGAAGAGATGCTAATGACCTTAGAGGAGAAGACGCTGGAAATTGTGGAAAGACATTTCCCAAATATGCAGCAAAAAGGGAAGAGAAGCAGGTTCGAGAGACAAAAGAGGTCATTGTTCCGAAAGAGAAAAAGAGTGACTGCAAAATTAAGGAACTGGAAATACAACAACATCAGAAAAATATTAAATCATAAACTGCAGAGTATCGATTGCGTTATACAGGAACTAAATGAGAAGCATAAATAAAAAGAAGACGACGACGCTATAGAAGCGATAAAGGTTAACTCAAAGTGCTTCTATAATTTTGCAAAAAGGAAGTCCAAAAATCACACGACTATCGGACCTTTGAAAAATAAAGACAATGCTTTATCTGATGATCTAACAGAAGTATCTAAAATATTAAGAGCTCAGTATGAATCATCTTTCAGTAGCCTATCCCAAAAACTGACAAACTGATATGCGATAGAAACGCGTTCTTTGAAGAACTACCAGGGGAAAGTATAACGGACTTCGACTTTACGACAGATGATATTACACAAGCTATAAGGAAACTAAAAGCACACTCAGCGGCAGGACAGGACAAATGGAATGGCACACTGATCAAAAATTGCAAGAATGCAATCGCTGAGCCCTTATATTGGATATGGAGACGATCACTAGACAAGGGAGAAGTACCGGGCATCCTGAAGAGAGCGAACATAGTCCCAATATATAAACGAGGAGAGCGATCCGAGGCCAAAACCTATAGGCCAGTGTCGCTTACATCTCATCTCACTAAAATATTTGAAAGAATAGTTAGAGAAAAAATCTATGACCTTTTGGAAACTCAGAAAAAATTAAATGATAACCAACATGGATTTCGGTCAGGCAGATCATGTCTATCACAACTAATGGGACACTACAACATTATTGATGCATTGGAAAGTACTGAAAACTATCTATGACGTAATATACACACACATTGCCAAAGCGTTCGACAAGTGTAACCATGTAATCATAATACAAAAACGAAATATATGGAAATAACAGGAAAAGTACGGAAATGGATATATAATTTCCTTAGTGAGCGACTGCAAGTCGTTACAGTTCAAGGAATATCTTCATCAGAATCAGAGGTCCTCAGCTCAGTACCACAAGGAACAGTATTAGCTCCACTACTCTTCATAATCATGCTAACTGACATAGATGAGGACATTAGCAAAGACAGCACAGTAACATCCTTTGCCAATGACACAAAGATCAGTAGAAAAATAATAAATCCAGAAAATATAGGATCTCTACAATCCGACATGAACAGAATCTACAAGTGGAAGGAAGACAACAATATGAAGTTTAACACTAAGAAATATAAACTGTTACGATACAGTAAAAGGGGTACCTAGAATCCATGGAATACTATACCCCAAATGGACAGGAAATTCAGATAAATTCTAAAGCAAAGGATTTGGGAGTTGTAATGACTGATGATGCGAGGATTGAAGCACAAAGTATGATGGCAGTAAACAGAGCAAATAGAATAACTCGGCAGATGCTGAGAACCTTTAAACGAAGGGATAGGAATATAATGATTCCTCTACTGAAAACACTGATCATATCCAAATTGGACTACTGCTCCGTCCTAACATGCCCATATAAAAAAGAAGATATTTGACAGCTAGAAGGGATAGAGAAGCTTCACAGCCAACATCCGTTGGTGCAGGGAACTAAATTACTGGGAAAAGGTACGCGAATTAAAGCTATATTCACTGGAAAGGAGAAGAGAGAGATACACCATTATTTACACTTGGAAAATAATGGAGAAACTAGCTCCAAATCTTACTCTGAACCCTATAACCTCACAAACAACAGTGGAAAGTAGAAAAGGAAGACTGTGTCGTGTTACCAAACTAAAGGCTAGACAGGCAACATCCTTAACGCTGAAAAAAAATAGTTTTGTTGTGAGAGGATCAAGACTGTTTAATCAGCTGCCCAAAGAACTGAGGAACACGAATGGTGTTGTGGTGGACATCTTCAAAAGAAGATTAGACGCCTGGCTCAGAGCAATCCCAGATCAGCCGGGCATACCTGGCTATGTGAGGTGCAGAGTACAAGAAACCAACTCACTACTTCACCTGGCCAACTCGAGAGGAGGGGCGATAAGCTTGACCTTCTTGAAATGAGGAATCCTCGCGCGAAAAATTTGAAAGGTATATATATATATATATATATATATATATATATATATATATATATATATATATATGCATTTAACTGCAATGACCACGCAGTATATAAATGAATAGAAACGACGTAAATAAGGAGCGTTATTTCTCTTCCCCGTGTGCAGAGACGCTCCTTATTTACGTCGTTTCTATTCATATATATATATATATATATATATATATATATTATACATATATGGGATGAATACAAATCCACAAGGAAAAAGAAAAATTATTCCACTATCTTTCGTGTATTCAGAAGTACACCTTGTCAGGGAATGAAGGGAGAAGGCGAGATGTCAAAAATATATACATACGTACAACGGGACAGAAAAATGAAAAGATTAGCACATGATTAAGAAGAGTTAATTAAAGGCAAAAGGTATTTTAACAGGATATAGTCAATTTTATACATTCCCGCACTGTTATTGAAATTATTTTTAAAGTGGATAAATGAACATTCTAGAATATTCCTTTCAATTACAGTATATGTGTGTTTTTAACGAGCGTTTTAAAATATCCCAATTGATACTATGATTACATCTATACATATTGTATGGTTAAATAATGCATTAGAATTATTTGCTGTTCTACACGCATATTTATGCTGTTTTATCCTAATATCTTACGTTTTATCCGTTTGACCTATATATACCGAGTTACATTGTGTACATCCGATCGAATACACCCAGCCAACCACATTAACCGGGCTATTCTTTATTAGGCGTGATTTAACACTATTATTATACTTAAAGACTATATTGATACCAATTGCTTTAAGTAAAATTGGAAGATATTGAAAATTAACATGATAAGGTAGGCTAAGGATATTTCTACGCTCAAATTCCTTTACAGTTACACTATTATAATACCTATTCTTGGCTTTACTAAGGCAGTTGTCTAGAAATGAAATAGGATATCATAATTTAGTACCAGTATTCATGATATTGCACAACTCGGAATCTAAAATTTCAGGACTGACAACTCTCAATGCTCTAAGAAACATAGCAAAGAAAATAGAAGATTTAATCAAGGGATGATGGTCAGAATAAAAATGCACATAAGAGTTATTATTAGTAGGCTTATGAAAAACTTCAAATTTGAACTAATTCAAGCATCTCCACATTTTTAGATCCAGAAAAGATAAGCTTCCATCATTTTCTTTTTCAACCGTGAACTTAATAGATGGACTAAATTGTTGAGCCTACCAACAAATAAGTCAACATCCAAATTGTTAGGCCAAAGGCATAAAATATCATGTATATACCGGTGCCAAACAAGATTAAAATTAACAATAGTAGGCAAAATTCTGCTTTCAAGAAATTCCATATATAAATTAGCTAATACGGGTGAGAGGGGATTTCCCATCCCCAATCCAAATGACAGCATAAAACTTATTTTCAAACTGAAATTTACAATCTTTGAAGCAACGCTTAATTAACTCAATAAGCGTGTTGTGTTGAAAGGAAAAGAATATTCAGAGATCTTCTCTTTTAAAAATTCAAGTAGATCATCAACAGGGACTTTTGTGAATAACGAGCATCCATCAAACCTTACCAGTTTGAAATTAGGGTCATTGGGAAACTTCAGTTTGTCAATAAGATCCATGCTATTTACAATATGTGATTTGGAAATAGCGCCAACTAACAGCGTTAATAAATTAACTAACCATTTAGATAGCTTATAGGTTACGGAGCCTACTGAGCTGACAATAGACCTCATGAGATTGTTAACTTTGTGTGTTTTTACTAAACGGTACAAATATGGTAGTGACGGATTGATACTAAGAAACTGCTTAGAAAGCCCATCATAGTTACTTTTTAATATTTCTCTCAATCTTCTGTTAGACATTTTATTAACATTCTCCAGTGGGTCTCTGTTTAGAGGTTTGTACGTATCGTGGTCACTCAGTAAAGTATTCATTTTTTCAATATAACTGTTTTTTTGTCCATGATTCCAGATTCCCTTCCAGCTTTTATCGATCGGACTTGATTGAATTTGATGGATCAGTTTAATTGGATTTTCTTTGAAAAGTTTCAACTTAACCGGTCATAAAGTTAGCACTCATCATTAATGGTCGTATTCTAGAATGATTTTTCCATGTAAATATTTGAGACATTCCGTTAATGTTATAAAGTCTTTTACTGCACTGTATTAGATAACGCCAGTAAAAATTTTATAAAGTATGGGATATATTGGGTGATTTTTTTAACATCTGACCCTTTAAAACAGAGGTCGGGGAACAGGGGTAAATTACCCCAAATTGGGTAAATTTAAAATTTTTTGGGGTAATACGTGCGGTATGAGAGCCTCAGTCGTGTGTATGGTATCAGGAAACGAAGAGGTGCTTTTAGTGCTTGACACTTTGTGCTGATATTTTTTTCGTATATTTGTATTTTATTTTGTTACATAAATGTGGCGTTATTCTAAATTTTAGAATATTACGAATTTACGTCCTGATTTTGATGTTGTATCAAAAATGAAACAGCATCATTTTTCCAAAACCTGAAGTGGAGATGTTTTGAATGAAATTCTTCAGTTCTTCAATCCTTTTTACTAATTTTGTTTGTGTGCTATTCTTATGCCAGCATGTGTGGCTTTTTTTTATTTCTCCATAATAATGGATCCAATAAACATTTTTTAAATTTGAATTTTTTGTATACCATATGCAACAATTTTAAGAGCAATTGGCTTGTTTTTGTTTACTTTGAAGTCTGGGGGTAATTTCATTTTACTCAAATAGATTTTTGGGTAATACCCAAAAAAGTTCCCCGACCCATGCTTTCAAAGGTTTGTATTTTTTTAATTAACTGAAATAAAACCATGACATTTTTACTGTACCTTTTCTACATATGAGGAATTAGTCCCCTAATACAAAAGATGCTCTATGCGATGTCCTGTCACCTGACGATATTTATACGATACTTTCGATGGAAGAGCCCTCTCCAACAGAATTCCTGCGTTTTATGATGAAGGAATATCATGGCCACCAACATCACCAGATCTAAACTCCTATGACTTTTAGCTGTGGGGTTATTTAAAAGATAGAGTGTTTAAACAGAATTTACACACAATAGAACTGAAAGCATCAGTTGAGCAAGAAATTTCTCAGATTTCAACAGATACTCTGTCCAGAGTATGGCAAAATTTTGTTGGTCGTGCGCAGAGTTAATGAGCTGAGAGGACATAACATAGAGCATGTTTTGCACCAGGGGACTAATTCCCCATGTATAGAGAAGATGCACTAAACATTTCATGCTTTTATTTTAGTTAATAAAAAATACAAACCTTTTAAAGTGTCAGATGTTTAAAAAATCACTCGATATATAAACATTTATTATAATGTGAAGTCGGTTAAGCCCACATTTACAATCGACTTTTCATGATATAAAGTGCATTGAAACACATAAAAGCGTAAGTTTATTCCATAGTAATATGATGAAATAGAAGGAGCTTCTGGGGTCTCCTGTCATGGCGGATTTTCTCATGAAATGCGTAATAACTTTATTTTGAAATTATTGAAAATTGAAATTACATTTCACTGCTCACACTCGATAACAAATTCAATAGAAGGCGAACACTTACTTTTTGGTGGTGTCATCGCAGCCACTGAATTATTGTCGTGTTCATTATCATCGTTATCGATGTTGTTATTCATATTAGAACATTATTATTATTATTATTATTATTATTATTATTTCCTTCCCTCATCTTATGGCGTTTGGTAGTGTTAAATGGAGTTATTTTTATCAATTATTATTATTTAACACCTAAAGAAGACGAATGAGATCAATTTGTTGTCTGTAACATAAAATGTTAATGAGAATTAAAATTAATTTACAAAAACCTTTGTTTAATTTGTGTCTATGTCCCATTTTCTTATTAGAAAATTCAGTTAACAATATCTTTTAACTTAATTACATCCGAGTAAAAAATTTGAAAATCGTATTATCATATAGTTTTGACTAACTTTTATCTCATAAATAGTACAAAATAAATTCCTATACATACAGGAATGAAATGATATTTAATGGATTTTCCAGCAGTAAAAGTTGTACTGCAAATAATATTCCCAAACCAAAGAAGAAAAACTGAAAAACATGAAGCAAAATATGTCAGTATGTTTTTTATCAATAAAAAATTAAGTCCTGTATGAAGATAAATGGTTTTCCGATGAGAGCAACATAGAAATGTCTACCGACATATCACATACTTATACAACATTGCAGCATACTACTAGCAATGATGAATGGAGTGTAACCCTTCTCGGAAAATATTTAGACCAAAAGTTTAGAACGTCTTCGGATATGAATAAACTAAATCATATGATGACGCGGACATCAGCGTTCGTCTCGTGGAAGGCGAAGAGGAAGATGAATAAGTGCGGAAGGCGGAGGCTGCGAGGACGAAAATGTTAACTCAATTTAGTAGGAAGAGGAAGGCTGGAGGTAGAGGGAGAGGCGGGTATAGTAAGTAAGAGAAGGAAATATTGAAGCATCCTCTTACCTTAATGTTTTTTTCCTTGAACAAAAGCTCTTTTTTTTGTGTGTATTCGGAAAAGTCACATTTTTTGTCTTTCAGGATTCTCTTGAACAAAATGGCATTAAGTTGAAAATTGTATTTTCAGTGTGAAAACATGAATTATTACAACAAAAAAGTTTTATTTTACCCGTATAATAATAATACCCTAATTAATAATTCTTAGCCATGATCTATGTATATTATTATTATTATGTGTATTATTAATAATAATAACTTTTATTTATAATTAAGAGCCCAGTAAGGCCGAAAGCTGAAGGGCCAAATTAAATAAAATAAATAATCCAGCTTCACAATTATTTATATCATTGTAAATTGTAAAAGTACTGTATTTATTTTATTAATTAATAATAAAGGTTATTCAATTTTCAGAAAATTTAACTATTTTGAGCAAACAATTTTTCGTATCGTTCTTTCCAATGAATCTCTCTCTCTCTCTCTCTCTCTCTCTCTACAGAGATTGGGAGAGAGGAACCTCCCCGAATAGATCGAAAGTTTTTTGAGGCTTCTTCTTGTCTGTGTAACTATCTCTCTTTCTCTGCCTGTATGTACAAACACACACACACACGCACACACAGTTTATATATATATATTATATATACCGGCAGAGAAAGAAAGATGGTTACAAAGGCAAAAGGAAGCCTCAAAAAACTTTCGATCTATTCGGGGAGGTTCCTCTCTCTCTCTCTCTCTAGAGAGAGAGAGAGAGAGAGAGAGAGAGAGAGAGAGAGAGATATTCATTGAAAGAACGATACGAAAAATTATGTTTGCTCAAAAAAAAATATATATATATATATATATATATATTCTTTCGATGTCGTTCTCAAATTAGCAAGAATTCATTTACGAATGAATTGAGATTACACTTTTATATTTCCTAATTTGTTTTATCTCCGAAACCATTATGGAATTCTGATAACATTAACATAACGTTAAACTTTTGAAATGGGTGAATTTCTCTTTAGAAATTATTTGTATATTGGATTAAATGTATAAAATAAATGTTGGTATTCCTAATAAATTTTTGTTCTAATAATAACTTAAAAATCGAAATTACTATAATAAAAATAAATCATGGAATAGATCAGTGAATTATATATACACTGGCGTTCAAAATTATGGAAACATTTTTTTAAATTAGGCAGCGAGGGAAACGAAATCCCCGCCCCAAACTTCCCCCCTGAAGGTGGGGTGGAAACGCAGCATGCAGGGGTAGCGGTCAACCCCCCTCCCGTTCAGGAAAGGACCCCTGCTCCCGATTTCACAATGAGGAAAAGGGACGGTCCAATGCCAAGAGACGAGGCATCATTGCCCTCTTCCCTACCTCCCACTGCAGAGGAGAGACGTTCGATTACGCCTCGCTCGGTGCGCAGTTCCATCCCCTCCCACCGAAGAAGGAGGGGCACGCGCGGCCGTCAGGTTATAAACACCGTTAACAGACCCTCACCAAGCCACAGAGTAGGGGACGGGCCTCCTATCCCCCAAAGGTTGTGTCACCCATCCCCCAGGCAGGCGGACCCTGCCTCAGGGAGATCGAGGGAGAAGGACGGGTGGGTCACTGTTAACAGGCGCTCTTCCAGGAGGTTTCCTCAGCCGGTCTCCGCGGCGAGGCCACCGATTGGGAATCTCACCTTCTTTGTGTCGCGAATTCAGCTCTCGAACGAGGCAAGCGATATTCGACACATGATGGAAGAAGTCATTGGTGAACACAGTATATTGTTAGTTAATAAACTAAACACAAAATCTTCGTTTTATAACTCATTTAAAGTAATAGTTAAAAGTGTAAATTCGCATTTCAATCCGTATAATATGAGTCAGTGGCCAGACGGTATTATTGTTAAGGAGTTTATTCACTTTTTCAGGAGATTTGATAACAGGCAAAATATAATAATAATAATAATAATAATAATAATAATAAAAATAGGAACCCTAACGGTAATGCCTGAAAGTTGTACTGTGTATAATAATAATCTTAGTAATAATAAATTTTCTATCAGTCATGGCGTATAACTTGTTGAAAATAGTCTCATATAATGTAAGGTCAGTGAGGAATTCAACTGCAGATGTTCATAAAATCTGCGGCAGGGCAGATTTGATACTCCTGCAGGAGCACTGGCTACCTAAGCAAGAGCTAAAATTCCTCTCTACCATCCATGATGACTTTATGTACCATGCGTCATCAGCAGTAGACTTGTCAGATGAATTAATATACGGTAGGCCTTTTGGTGGTGTTGCTTTCTTAATAAGGAGAAATTTGTCAAAATATATACAAATTTTAACAAGCGATAATGTAAGGTTGTTAGGCATTGAATTACAAGTGAACAATGATTGCATATTAATTGTAAACTGCTATTTACCATACAACAACGGCAGTAATCTAGATGACTACATTGATTTGCTGTACAAAATTAAGTCATTATCAGATAACCCCAAATATTCTCACTGTACGGGGCTCCAATAAACCTTAGACCTCCCGCCGAGTGTTTTGGTGTTCCCGCCATTGGCTTCCAAGACAGCCTGAATTCGCTTTGGGTAGCTTGCCAAAAGTGACGTGAATAGATCTTGATCGTTACGCAACTTTGCTAAAACAGTTTCAATGTGTTGCGTCATTGTGTCCTTCGAAAATCGATTTGCTGCAGGTTCTTGAAACAAGAGACATTCAACCGTGTCCTTTATAACTGATCCAATGTGTTCACAGACGTTCAGGTCAGGAGAATTTCCTGGCCATTCTTCATTTCCAAAGAAATCGATCTCATGGTTCCGCAACAACTGTTGAGTGGCTAATGCCTTAAAGCATGAGGGCCTTATCGTGCAGAAGTGTGACCTGATCGACATCCATAACATTGTTTGGGTTTCTTAGAAAAGGAATGACAAGCTGGGATAGAATAATATCACGAAAATACTGTCCATCCCAACTCTGACCATTTGGCCTCAGCACCCACATGAGCTTCTTTGCAGTGAACAAAACAAACACACCAACACAGTCTGAACTTTTTAATAATTCGCGATAATGTTCATTGTCATCGATTTCATCTGATGTTGTGGCCCACACTCGATCATTTTGGTAGTTAGGTCGACGTGTTACGTAAACAAGAAATTCATCGGAGACAGCTAAATGCATGAAATCATCCACATCCCAATCTTCAAGATAATGGGCAAACCACATTCTGTCATCGATGTTAAGTTGAGTTTTTCTTGGCTTTGGAAGTTCATGCCAAGGCTTTAAACCTTGTCTATGACGGTACAGTCGAATGATCTCACCACTAACGATCTTTCCTCTCAACACTTCGATCTCTCTAGAAAGTTTAGCACAGCTGTTTTTCCGCTTACGCGTACCGCTTTGAATGATGTCCTTTGTTTCCTGAGAGTGGCAAATTTCGGCGCCCAGATTTGGTTGTATCCATTTCACATTCATCCAAAGTTTTATTCCAATTTCTTTTGACGAAGTCCTCACCTCTTCGCAACTTTTTGGCAACCTATGAACGTGTTATAAAGGTGGCTCCAGCATCACGAGCTTCCCGAAATGTTATTGCTCGTATGCGATCTATCACACGTTGCCTCTCCGAATCACCAATTAATTGAGAAGCCATTATATTATCACTTTATCAGCTAGAGTAATTTTAATACCTGCAATAAATAAAGAATTTTATATATTTTTATAATCACTAAAAACTATTTCGATATAAGTAAACATGTAAGCTGCAAATGGGGGGGGCTAAGGTTTTTGGAACCCCTTATAATAATGGGGGACGTTAACGCGAATGTGAACTCGGAATTCTTTGTAGAATTGGGTAACATGTGCGAGTCAGCCAATTTAAGTATAAGTGATGTAGATGTATTAGGAGTAACCAGTGGTAATTTTACATACGTTAGTGATATGAGTGGTACCACCAGTGGTTTGATCATGGTCTCACTAGTAATAATCTAAAGGATCGAATTGTTAGAGTTCATATTCTGCATGATTTCCTTCTTTCTGATTATAAACCATTAGAAATATTAATTAACTTTACCAATTTATGCGCAACACGACTTAACAAGAACTCAATAGGTAAGAATAATCGCGTCGATTGGTCCAATGTTAATATGCAACAAAGAATAGAATACAAAGACAGAATACGTCACCTCTTTAATAATTTAGAAATTTTGCATCTTGCATGTAGTAATCCTTGCTCAAATGATTCTCACTGTAAACTCATAGATAGGTATTATAGTAAGAGAAGCAGGAAGCCCCCTGATTAAATCTTACAACTATCATACTAAGATTATTCCTGGATGGAATGATTTTATTGCCCCCCTGAAGAGGGACTCGAAAGACGCCTATGATTTGTGGTGCTTTCATGGTAGACCCAGATTAGGACCAGTATACATGAATATGTGTAGAAGTTGGGGTCAGTATAAGGCGGCCATAAGGCGATGTAAACAGGAAGAAGAATCTATTCGAGCATAAAAAGCCTGTGAAGCTCACATAAATAACGATAATAACAAATTTTGGAAATTTGTTAAGAATCAAACTGGTGTCAAAAATGTCCTCCCTCCGACAATCGATGGGGTGTCGGGGGAGGATGAAATTTCAAAGCTGTGGAAAAACTACTACTCTAACATTCTTAACAGTGTGAGTAGGGATAATCTTAAGATAGATTGCAACGAAACGACTCTGGGAGGGACAAGGGAAAATACTTTGATATCATTTTCTGAAGTAAAGAGGTTAATTAAAGAGTTAAAGACTGGTCTGCGTCAGGAGTAGATGACTTATCGAATGAGCACTTAAAATATGCCAATGACGTAGTATGTCTGCATATATCATTGCTCCTATCAGCCATGCTTGCTCATAGCCTTATCCCTGCAGAGTTCATGAGGGTATATATCTTGCCCCTGGTAAAAAATAAGTACGGAGACATTCTGTCCAGCAATAATTAAAGGCCTATTGCTGTCGCTTCCTGCTTCTCGAAACTACTAGAAAACTCTTGTTACTCCGATTAAATGATTTCCTATGGTCATCTAATCAGTTTCGTTTTAAAAGGTCCCACTCAACTGACCTGTGTATCTATGTACTTAAAGAAACAATATCTAAATACATTGATAGTAATTCAACTATTTATAGCTGTTTCCTAGATATAAGTAAGGCATATGATAGGGTTAACCACAATATTTTATTTGAAAAACTAGAAGACAGGAAGGTTCCCATGTGTATATTAAACGTATTGAAATTTTGGTATTCTCACCAATCTTTCACCGTTAGGTAGAGCAATGTACTATCCGGGTGTTTTGGCTCCTCTTGCGGGGTGAGACAAGGCTCCTTGCTCTCCCCTATGCCGTTTAATGTGTATATTGACGGATTAATTGCTTCACTTAATGAGGCAACAGTGGGATGTTGTATAGATAACACAAGGATAAGTAACTTACTTTATGCCGATGATATGGTGTTAATAAGTCCCTCTGTTAAAGGTCTGGATCGGCTACTAAAAGTCTGCGAAGTGTATTTGCAGAAACATGATATTCTTTTTAATGTTACAAAAACTATGGTTATGCAATTTCATCCTAAAAGCTGTAATCAGCCAGCTGATATAAGGTTTAAAATGAATGGTGAAGTAATTGAGGAAGTACAAGAGTTTAAATATTTCGGTCAAACTATTACCAGCTCCTTGAGTAATGACTCGGATATAAGAAAACAATCTCGAAGCCTGTGTGCTAAAGCGAATATGACCATAAGGAACTTTCGATTCTGTACAAGTGAAGCTAAAGACACTCTCTTTCGTACTTTCTGCAGTAATATATATGGACAGCAACTGTGGGTGAATTATAAAAAAGATTCTGGCAGAACCCTAAATTTGCTGTACAACAGGTCTTTTAGACTCTTACATCAATTACCCCCGAGACGCTCAGCTTCGCAAATGTTTGCTACCCGCAATGTCCCGAACTTTCCGGAGGTAACAAGTCGTGCTCAATACAGTCTAATGCAAAGAATTAAAAAATCAACCAACCCGATTATCCAAGCTATCCATGAGTCCTGCCATTTATCTTCTAAACTATGGAATTCTTGGTACGAAAACGTGTGTCTGTAGCTCCACTTAATTTCGACATTACAATATTATTTCTAATCAATTGTATATATTTCTATCCTTAGTATATGAACTGTCATTGTATTAATAATATTTGTCTTATGGACTATAGTCTGCGAATAAACATTTTCATTTTCATTTTCATTTTCATAAAGTGCTGATTATGTAATAACATTATGCAACAAAATTTTGGAAAATTTATGTTTATCTTATTTTTTTGGTGTTTCTTTATGTTTTTGGGTGCGCTGAATTAAAAAATCGCAATAGTTTCCTCGTGGAAACTCTAGTTCCTTCTGAAAACCATAATCTATTTTTTGTACCTGGTGGCTTATCAGAAAACAAAATCATAATGAAGAAAAGGAAAATAAAATAAATATATCTCATATTTAAAGATATATAATGTATATAATGTATATATGATGCGTATATGATGTATATATAATGAGTATATAATGTGTATATATAATGCACCCAAATATAATATGCACACAAATATGCTCACAAATCTAAACGGACAATGCTTGAAAATATACATTTGAGCGACTTTTTCTCTTGTAGTCCCATGGATTATCTCGTATTAAACACCAGATATAATCGCCCATCATAGCTTCCTCCCATTTTCCCTGATATCTCCTCTCCATGGTTTGGATATCTTGGTGAAAACGTTCACCAAGTTCTTCACTTACGTCACCCAAATTTGATCTGAAGAATTCTAAATGCGAGTCCAGATAGTGTAACTTCAGGGATATTCTACAACCTAACCTTTGAAAGTGTTTGAGTAGATTTTCTACAAGCTCTTTGTAGTTGTCGTTCTTCTTGTTACCTAAAAATCCATGGACTACGAGTCGAAATGACTGCCAAGCATTTTTTTTCAAGAGCTGTCTTTTTTTCTTCTAACTCTTTAGATGCTAACATGCGTCTGACTTGAGGTCCAACAAATATGCCTCCCTTGAATTTAGCCTCAGAAAGTTTGGGAAACATTGAACGTATATGATAAAGAGCATCACTTTCAGCATCCAAAGCTCTGATGAATTGCTTAATAAGACCAAGCTTGATATGCTTGTACAGTGAAATGACTACCACGCAGAAGTAGCAATCATCGTGGTGATTGATTTGCTCCCTCCAAATGCGAGGAATAGCACATGGCATGCCTTTTCTGGTACCTCGCAGCCATCCTTCTAATGTGGAACGGCAGCTTCCACAGCAAAAGTGAGGTGCCCATGATTTATCTTGATCGCCCATGGGCATGCCAAAGTAAGCGTGATATGCTGTAAGGGGTTCCAAAAAACCTTAGCCCCCCATTTGCAGCTTACATGTTTACTTATATCAAAATAGTTTTTAGTGATTATAAAAATATATAAAATTCTTTATTTATTGCAGGTATTAAAATTACTCTAGCTGATAAAGTGATAATATAATGGCTTCTCAATTAATTGGTGATTCGGAGAGGCAACGTGTGATAGATCGCATACGAGCAATAACATTTCGGGAAGCTCGTGATGCTGGAGCCACCTTTATAACACGTTCATAGGTTGCCAAAAAGTTGCGAAGAAGTGAGGACTTCGTCAAAAGAAATTGGAATAAAACTTTGGATGAATGTGAAATGGATACAACCAAATCTGGGCGCCCAAATTTGCCACTCTCTCAGGAAACAAAGGACATCATTGAAAGCGGTACGAGTAAGCGGAAAAACAGCTGTGCTAAACTTTCTAGAGAGATCGAAGTGTTGAGAGGAAAGATCGTTAGTGGTGAGATCATTCGACTGTACCGTCATCGGCAAGGTTTAAAGCCTTGGCATGAACTTCCAAAGCCAAGAAAAACTCAACTTAACATCGATGACAGAATGTGGTTTGCCCATTATCTTGAAGATTGGGATGTAGATGATTTCATGCATTTAGCTGTCTCCGATGAATTTTTTGTTTACGTAACACGTTGGCCTAACTACCAAAATGATCGAGTGTGGGCCACAACATCAGATGAAATCGATGACGATGAACATTATCGCGAATTATTAAAAAGTCCAGACTGTGTTGGTGTGTTTGTTTTGTTCACTGCAAAGAAGCTCATGTGGGTGCTGAGGCCAAATGGTCAGAGTTGGGATGGACAGTATTTTCGTGATATTATTCTATCCCAGCATGTCATTCCTTTTCTAAGAAACCCAAACAATGTTATGGATGTCGATCAGGTCACACTTCTGCACGATAAGGCCCCCTGCTTTAAGGCATTAGCCACTCAACAGTTGTTGCGGAACCATGAGATCGATTTCTTTGGAAATGAAGAATGGCCAGGAAATTCTCCTGACCTGAACGTCTGTGAACACATTGGATCAGTTATAAAGGACAAGGTTGAATGTCTCTTGTTTGAAGAACCTGCAGCAAATTGATTTTCGAAGGATACTTTGACGCAACACATTAAAACCGTTTTAGCAAATTTGCGTAACGATCAAGATCTATTCACGTCACTTTTGGCAAGCTACCCAAAGCGAATTCAGGCTGTTTTGGAAGCCAATGGCGGGAACACCAAGTTTTAATTGTTTCTCATTAAATGCAGGATTAAATTCTCTTTTGTAAGGTATGTTTAGTTTTACTGTACCTCTAATGGTTTAGGGCTTTAGGCCATCGGCGGGGGGCCTAAGGTTTATTGGAGCCCCGTACAAAACTTCGTTCCTGTGTCAATTTTCTGCTTTACTTGCTTTGGATTGATGTAATGGCCGCAAACATAACAAAATGAATCTGCACAGTGTCTGCAGGGCCTATTGGTAACCATCACCATATAATTCTAATTCATATATCTGAAAAAAACAAAAAACATTTTATAAACAGAAATAAGAAACCAAATGTGTACAAATATTTAATAATGGGCCTTAACCAAGAAAAAAAATTACTAATAAACCCCAGTTTTGGGAACATTTTGAATTTCGCACTTGAAATTACTTTTGCTATCTCAGGAAAATGCCTTAAAAATGGCGAAAAAGTAAGATTTCTAAATTTGACTATATCATAAAAACTATAGTTTTCCGAGCAAAACCGATGCCAAATCAGCGTGGCCGAAACATATAGAAAAGATTGAAAAATCAACATAAACAAAAATTTGTTGCACAGTGATAATAGAATTCTTTTAATTCTTTTTATACACGTTACAGGAAGTAAAATGATATACCTGTCCAATTAAGGAACTTTCAAATGTGGCGTTTTGTTACATGAAGACTTACGAACAATATATCAATATTGAAAGAAATTGTATTTAATGGTGACATCACGTTTTGATTAAAATAATTGTTTATGTTACAGAAATATTGATATGATTGGTTCGAATGTTTTTCCGTTTATTTGTATTTATACATTTTATTCCATTTTCCTTCAAAACTGTAATTTGACTCGTGAAACCTGCACCTGAACATTGTTTGGTAACATTGTATCTTTCTCTTAGGGATATCTCTTGCAAATGAAATATCATACGAAAATAGATTCAAGATTAATTAATACCTTCTTGATGAAGAACTACAAAGACAAATAGCCAATAAAGTGGGAGTTTCATTCTCCACGGTGAGCAAAACCCTCTCTCGTCATTCGCAAAATGGGAATGCAATGAACAAAGTAAGCTGACGGCGAAAAAGGAAGAACTCGGAAAAAGAAGACAAATACATGATTTTATTGAGCAAGTGCTAAAGAAAGAATATTAGTGTTCGAATAGCTGCTGAAGTCAATGCATCACGCAATAGCAGCACTTCTACTGTAACATCGAAGAGACGTTTGAGGGAGGTTAGTTTAATGGGCATGGTTGTTACCATAAAGCCGCTTTTGCGACGAAGAAATAGAGCCAAACGTCTGAAATTGGCATAAAATCACAAAAAATGGTCGCTCCAAGACTGGCAAAAGCGGCTTCCTATTAGCAACCTGACCCATTAAACCAATCTCCCTCGGACATCTATTCGCTGTTGAAGTAGAAATGCTGCCGTTGCGTGACGCATTCACTTCAGCAGCTATTCGAACGCTAATATTCTTTCTCTTGCATTTGCGCAATAAAATCATGTATTTGTCTTCTTTTTCCGAGGTCTTCCTTTTCGCCGTCGGCTTACTTTGTTCATTACACTCCCATTTTGAGAATGACGAGAGAGGGTTTTTCTCACTGTGGAGAATGAAACTCCCACTTTATTGGCTATTCGTCTCTGTAGTTCTTCATCAAGAAGGTATTAATTAATATTGAGTCTATTTTCGTATTATATTTCCTTTGCAAGAGCCATTATACAGAGATATCCGTAAGAGAAGGGTACAATGTTACCAAATAATGTTCAGGTGCAGGTTTCACGAGTCAAATTACAGTTTTGAAGGAAAATGGGATAAAATGTATAAATACAAATAACAGAAAAACATTCGAACCAATCATATCAATATTTCTGTGAACATAAACAATTATTTTAATCAAAACGTGATGTCACCATTAAATACAATTTCTCTCAATATTGATTAATTGCTTGTAAGTCTTCATGTAACAAAACACCATATTTGAAAGCTTCTTAATTGGAGAGACATATCATTTTACTTCCTGTAACGTATAAAAAGAATTAAAAGAATCCTATTATTGTTACATAATCGGCATTTTAAAAAGTGTTTCCATAATTTGAATATATATATATATATATATATATATATATATATATATATATATATATATATCTTGGGTCGGCAAAAAAAGGGAGACCTCGAACTTTGGCTGTAAAATCCAAAGTTATGGTCAGATATAAATATTTTTTTCACACCTCACAACTAAGTAAATCTCCTATACGGTGAGCGGATTTCAAAGAAAATTAATGAAAATTACGGATTTATTGAACATTTCTTTATGCCATTGGAAATTCTCCATTTACACTACTACTGCATGGTATGTGTAGATAAAAAGTTACAAAGTACTCACATATGGTGCTACCTTCATGTTAAAAAGACTGCTCGATATGTTTACCACGAACTTCTACAACCTTTTTCAGTCTAGGACGGAACTCATCTATGGCTTTATTGATTTGTTCTTGTGGTAGCTCATCCCATCATTTTTCCAACAGAAGCTGTCGTAAATGAGCGACATTTCTTACTTTGACCGATAAATTCTCTGTGACAAATTTTCCCAAAGGCCGTAATCGATAGGATTTAAATCAGCACTGTTTAGTGGCCAAATTTAATACCGTTACTTGGTATTCTTTTGATATCTCCTGTTTTATCGATTTTCTTGAGAAGCTTGTCCAAAACTCCTGCAGTTGGCTTACATTAATTAAAATCGCTTTAATTATAATTATCAACTTGAACCTATGATTAACAAGATTTTTCTAGAATATGCGCCATAAATCAAATTTCTCAGCTAAAATGCTAAAGATGGCATACAAACCATAAAATTACCTGTTACTAACATACTAAAATTTCATGGTTCTATATACTGTATTTGTCGAGATATGAAGGATTTAAGAGGTCTCCCTTTTTTTTCGCCGACCCAATATATATATATATATATATATATATAAAACGTTATACTCTGTATGTGTTAATTTAATTTATAATCGAAGTAAAGTCGCGCCCTGATGACACAATTATTTTTATGTAATTTCATTCATTTAATCATTCCCATGTTAGTGTATGACTCATTTCCTTCCGGACGGAATTCACACGCCAGTGACGTAGACGGTTTCTTTGATTTCACTTGGAAACACAATGGATTGTGAGACGCTCGGTTCTCCAACGTTCTCAGGTGAAGTCAACCGCTTGCGCGGTGGCGTACCCAGGTTCCGTTCCTTTGACTATATAAGAAGGGGATCAGCGCCCTTACGGCAGATTCGGAGGGACAGTCTCCGGGGTGGAGAGGTGCATTCCACCTCGTTCGGGAATTGCTTTTGGAATTGGAATATTAATGGGTTTTCAATTTGAGTCTGACTGTAGGGAAAAAGGTAGTAGCTTAGCAATTGACTCACACAAGCTTTGAGACTCAGAACGGACAAGGGTGTCTTAGAGGGGTCTCTGACTTATTTAATATCTTACATTGAAGAAGTAACTAATATTATATTTATGAAACATCTGGTGATCCCCAATTGTTTACACAAAGTGAACTTAATGATTTGGTAAGAGATTTGTGTCTCCCGAAGGATTCTTCAGAGATTTTTGGATCCAGACTTCGCGCAAAGAACTTGCTTTCTCCTGGGACGTCATTTTACTGGTACAAGAAATCGAGAAAAAAGTTTATCCAATATTTTCTCAAGAAAATTCACTGGTATATTGCAACAATGTTTCGGAACTAATACTTAAGCTAGGCGCTGCAATCTATGACCAAAATGAATGGAGACTTTTCATTGATTCCTCCAAAAGAAGTCTAAAAGGCGTCTTCCTTCACAACGGTAACTTGTATGCATCCGTTCCTGTGGCTCATTCGGTTCACTTGAAGGAAACGTACGAAAATCTTGAGCTTCTTCTAGCTAAGGTTAAATACAAAGAACACGGTTGGCTACTTTGTGGAGACTCAAAAGTGATTTGTATGTTGTTAGGTCAACAACAAGGTTATACGAAGTTTCCATGTTTTTTGTGCGAATGGGAAAGCCGAGCAAGAACTCAGCACTGGATAAAAAAGGAATGGCCACGCAGAGTCAACCTGACACCTGGTTCTAAAAACATTCAACGTGAAATTTTGGTTGCCACGAAGAAACTCCTTTTACCTCCGCTTCACATAAAATTGGGCTTCATGAAGCAATTTGTTAAGGCCTTGGACGAAGATGGAGATTGTTTTAAGTATCTGTGTTGTAAATTCCCAACTCTTTCGGAAGCAAAAATGAAAGGAATTTTCGTTGGTCCCCAGATTAGAAAACTGGCTTTGGATGAACACTTTGGAGGAACAATGAACAATCTTGAAAAAGAAGCGTGGATTGCTTTTAAGGATGTTATCAGCAAATTTTTGGGGAACAACAAGGACCCAAATAACCAAAACATTGTGAACAACATGCTAAATAAATTCAAAGAGTTGGGATGTAATATGAGTTTAAAATTACATTTCTTACATTCACACTTGGATTACTTCCTTGAGAATCTCGGAGCACTCAGCGAAGAACAAGGAGAACGGTTTCACCAAGACATCAAAGAAATGGAGCAGAGATATCAGGGAAGGTGGGATATCAGCATGATGGCTGATTACTGCTGGATGTTGAAATGGGATACTCCAGAATTATTACATAAAAGAAAAGGAACAGCGCGTACATTCGAGACTAAAAGGCATAGATCTCACAAGAAAACTCAGGACAAATAAAGATGAATATGTAATTGACGTTAATAGTCTTCTTTCTTTTTAAAGTTGTTTGCATTTGTAATTAGTATAAAACAAAGCGAAATAGGTACCTAATGTAAATTTTTATAAATAATACTCGTATTTATTTATGTTGTTGTTTTTCCCTTCCAGTTTGCAGAAAATCCTTACCTGATAGGAAAAAATTGACACTTTATTCGAAATCAGCGTAGTTGAATTATATAAAATAGTTATTAGTTAAAAAACAACTCTTAAAAAGTTCTCATTCGCAGGCCTGTGTAATTAGTGAAAATTTTAATAACCTTTTAAAGTGATAAGTTTTAGTATACGTGCTTACATGTGTATTCTAGATTAACATTGGTTATTAAATTGTGTTAAATTTGTTATATAGACATAAACTTGCTTTCTAGCTTAAATTTGTTTATTAATGTTTCTAGGTTGAAATTATTTCTTTATATTTACTATGTACTTTATTTTCATTCCTGCTATCCTTTTTTTATAAACGGATAATTCTTTTATACCGCAATGCGAACTTACAAGAGTTATCCTAAGAAATTAAACTTTTTATAAACATATTCATGATGTGACGTATATCTTTCTGTCATTAACATCACGACAAACAATTAAAATGCGTAAAGTATAATAATGTTAATGCCCACAAAACTCTCCGTTTCCATTTCTAGCTATTTAATATCTTAAATTGTGTATTTCTATTTTTGTCTTTTTATGTCAAACTTAAATTGAAATTAAAATTGGATTAATTATTTCTTATAAGCAATGGCGGCTCGTGACTAAAAATTCTATTGGTGCTGTCTCTAAGAATGGGTTGAAATAATTACTGAAATAAAAGGATGAGCATTGAGCAATGAATAAAAGTTTCAAAAGTTATTGAAAAAGTTATTCAGTGAGCTCATCCTTATATTGTTCTTGATTATTTCAATTGTAAATAAAAACTTTAGGGGTGCTGCAGTTCCGCAGTGTCTACCGACGAGCCGCCACTGCTTATAAGAATATTTACGATTTATTTGCTATAATTATTGTGTACGTGTGTATTTCTATTTTTGTCTTTTTATGCCAAACTTAAATTGAAATTAAAATTGGATTACTTATTTCTTATAAGTATATTTACGATTTATTTGCTATAATTATTGTAAAAATAAATGATTTAACTAATTGCTCCTGCCTACTTTATAAATTAACGATTAGAAATATTTACATTATGACAAATAGCGTGTTGGCACTAAAAGCCTAATGTAAGTAACATCCGTTGTAAACAAAGATCATCTTAAAATACACTCGAATAAATTAAGATGATCTCTGTCCTTATTTGTAATGTAATCTGAAAAATTGATTCTTTCGATACTTGATTTTTCGATGACACAATTATTTTTATGTAATTTCATTCATTTAATCATTCCCATGTTAGTGTATGACTCATTTCCTTCTGAACGGAACTCACACGCCAGTGACGTAGACGGTTTCTTTGATTTCACTTGAGAAACACAATGGATTGTGAGACGGTCGGTTCTCCAACGTTCTCAGGTGACGTCAACCGCTTGCGTGGTGGCGTACCCAGGTTCCGTTCCTTTGACTATAAAAGAAGGGGATCAGCGCCCTTAAGGCACATTCGGAGGAAACCGGTCTCCGAGGTGGAGAGGTGCATTTCACCTCGTTAGGGAATTGCTTTTGGAGTTGGAAGATTAATGTGTTTTCAATTAGAGTCTAACTGTAGGGAAAAAGGCAGTAGCTTAGCAATTGACCCATACAAGCTTTGAGACTCAGAACGGACAAGGGTGTCTTAGAGGAGTCTCTGGCTTATTTAA
The DNA here is from genome assembly GCA_023014485.1 of Bathynomus jamesi. Classification (NCBI taxonomy): domain Eukaryota; kingdom Metazoa; phylum Arthropoda; class Malacostraca; order Isopoda; family Cirolanidae; genus Bathynomus; species Bathynomus jamesi. The sequence continues at coordinate 1,042,310 of JAJOZX010000035.1, read as the reverse complement.
TATCTTACAATGAAGACGTAACTAATATTATATTTATGAAACTTTTATTATTATTATTATTATTATTATTAACGCTCTGTTCTGTGTAAAAGAAACATTTGATTCACTATAACTGATTAAATTGTATTGCCTAAATTCAAATTAAAGACCGTATAAGCCGTCGAGTTTTCCTTTACACCTTGGACTTTAACAACTGGGAAAAAGAAAATCACGAGCCCACACAGTACTCCGCGATTGTGGGAATACGAATTCGAACTATTTCACCATCCAGGAGTGCTTAAGTAATACCCTCTCTCGATTAACATCCTGACTGTGCCCGAACCCGGCTAGAGGCGTATCACACACACACACACACACACACACACACACACATATATATATATATATATATATATATATATATATATGATGAATAAAACCACGAGGGAAAGGAAACTGTGTTTCCTTTCCTTCGTGGTTTTATTCATCATATATATTTTTCACGTGTTACTTTCGTGAAATAATTTATATTTATATATATATATATATACACTGTATAAGAGACAGTTTCAGTTATTACAAGTAAAGGGTTTTGCACTCTCTCCCAGAGTGACCTCCTGAGGAATGAAAATTAATCTGTTGTTCCGCTCGTGGGTGGGTGTTACGGCACAATTCACACTTATTCATTTAGTTCATAACTACACAGATATTCATTTACACAAAATTAGGATGATGCAATTTACGGGGTAGCTTGAACTTAATGACGTCTTTCTTCTGGTTATTTATTTTTCAATTGAACTCTTCAACTGATTAAGTTGATATGGTTTATCGTTATATTAATTTCAAAATTTACCTTTAAACCACTAATATAAATTTATAAAGTTATTATGAAACAACGAAACTGTTGTATTTTTAATCTTATGTTCATTCACAGTTTAAATTAAATTGCACTTACATTATACAATTAATAAGCCAGGTGAAGCCTTGATCAAAAATCAAGTAGGCCTACAGAAACGATATAGGCCTAGCGCGTGAGAGGAACAGAAGCCTAAGACCTCGGAAAAGATTCACTCTCGTCGGCCCTAGGTAGAAATTAATTGAATTTACTGTTATTAGTTCATCTTAAAAAAGAGGCCCTATTTCCTAAAGGTTCGGATCGAAATGTTTAAAACAAATTAACAAGGGAGGGCAAAATGATCTTAAGATGGGAAAACTGCTTCCGACGACTCTGACTCAATCCTCAACTAAACTTCTATTGCCGACTCTTCTTGACTGAATCCTCAGCGTTGCGTTCTGCCGGTTTTCATTTGGCATTGGTAAAACACTCACGTTCCTCTTTCATTTAACTAAAACTAGAAATGTTCATTAGTATATTATTTTACTAGTTTTTACAGCGTCCTAATTATTTTATATTATTTAACTAACTTCTTTGGCCTATTTAACCGTGTTAATTAATAATAATTAATAGTAATAATAATGATAATATGCGCCTTGGTGGTGTAGTGGTTAGCGTCGCTGACTACGAATCCACCTGCCCCGGGTTCGAGACCCGGTGATGGCAGCCGGTGAGCAGCAAAACCCAGCTCTTCATCCTTCCACACAATAAAGAAAGTGGTTCGTAGAAAAATGGGTACCCTAGTTGGCCTAGTTGTTAAGACGCTGGGCTGCTGGTGGGGCGTGGTTCCGATTCCAGGTTAAACTGTCGGTCTAAGGTGGAGTGAAAAGCTTGACCTTCGTCAAGATGAAGAACTCCGGCGGAAGCTAACCAAAGGTTAATAATAATAATAACAAAATCTCAATTTTCCAATCCCAAGACAAGTCTCGAAGTTCCGGAAGCATCTCAAATACCCGTATCAAAGACAATTTATAGGGTGAAGAAAACTAAAGAAAAGCGATACCAAAAATATGGTCTACACTCTAGAAGAGTGGTCCGCAACCTTTTCCTCACTTGTGGGCCGATAGAAGAATATGGACTATTTTTGAGGACCGCTTAGAGAAAATAACTTGTATATTCCTAATTTTGTATGCATTAGAATAAACCCCTTGTTTTCTGCGGACTACTACTCTAGAATATTCCTAACGGAGGTGTACAAATTTAAAAATTCTCTGAGGGCGAAAAGTTTAGAACATTTAGATTTTGGTGACATTATATCGTTATTTTCTGAAACATTCATTGCTTCATCATCAAAATGCGACTGCAAAGTATTTATAAGTAAGGATTCAATAATATTTCTTGTTTAAAACACATGTCCTCTAATTGGACTTTCTATGCTATTCAAGTCAATAGATTGTTATCTCTTACAGATGTATATAGAAGAATGGATTATTAACATTAATGCATTTAATATATTAATTCTTACTCTTTAATGTTAACATTTAATATCTTTAAATAAAGAATTCTCAATTAGACGTTTTTTTTAAAAAGTTAATTGTAAGTACAGTATTATTTTCCATATCGCAACGAAAGTAAAAAACATTTTTCAGTAATTGATGGAAAAGCTTTTCAAGCAAGGAATATCCAATATCTCTACTGCTTTATTTCTTTATCTAAACTGCTGCACGGAATCAGCGACGGGAGAAAAATTTCGTATGACCGCTCAAATGAATTTCCTCACTGAAAATCGAAAATGGATGAACACCATTTCTATAACTTGGGAAATGAAACACAACATGAAGGGGTTTTCTTTTTCGTTTTTTGAGTTTAGCCACTCCTCAAGCTTAATATCAAAACATCACATGAAAGATTTCTTTATGTTACGCATCAAGCTGGACACATTTAATGCACAATGTTAAACGAAATGACGTCAAAGATATATATATATATATATATATATATATATATATATATATACAGGGTGGGCCGTAAGTTTCCATACATAGGAAAATTTAAACGTTTGTTTTTATGTTTCAGATACCCTAAGAATATGCGTTTGTAAGATCTTGTTTACTGATGAAGCAAATTTTTACGTCAATGGAGAGGTTAATCGGCAAAACATACGTTATTGGAGTAATGCTAACCCTAACTGGCTGAGTCCGACGAAGATGCAAGGTGCCGGTAAAGTGATGGTGTGGGCCGGGATATGGGGTGACAGAATTATTGGACCAATTTTTGTCAGTGGAAATCTTAATGCCGAAAGGTATCTTAACATGTTGCAAGAAGAGATTTTCCCATCCCTGCTAAACGAGGAAGGTAACTTCCCAGTTTACTTCCAGCAAGATGGAGCTCCACCTCATTATGGTCTTCACGTGCGTCGGTATTTGGATCAGCAGTTTCCGGATGCTTGGATTGGTCGGCGTGGTCCTGTGGAGTGGCCTCCCAGATCCCCAGATCTCACCCTCCTTGATTTCTATCTTTGGGGGCACTTGAAGGCCATGGTGTATCAGGAAAAGATACGAGACATAAATCATCTAAAGGAACGTATCACCAACGCCATTACAAGCATAACGTCAACTGTGCTAATGCGTGTTCATCAACAGTGGGGAACACGTATTGAAATGTGTTTTCAAAACAATGGCAACCATGTAGAGCATATTATATAAATAAAAATGGTTGTCCATAAAAAAATGTTTATTTTTCCTATGTATGGAAACTTACAGCCCACCCTGTATATATATATATATATATATTAGGTCGGGTCGAAAATTTAAATTTGTGGATTTCCACATGCCTATGTCCAAGAAATTTGTAGATGCACTGTAAATGTTCAACACTGACTAGAAAAACTAAACTGATCAAGGTTTAGATGTTCCGCAAGTCCTCTGAAGAATGCAAGTGAAACGTAAAACATTACAAGAACTTTAAAACTATTAAAACTTTATTTAAATACGTAAACTTTATTAATTATTTGGCAATTATGATTTTTTATTAAGATTTTCTTGTATTTTTTGTATTCTTGTTGCTATTAAGATTTTCCTTGACTGTTTCGTCCAGAATCTATATTATAATAAGAGAGCTGTCCGTCTGTCCGTCTGTCCGTCACACTTTCAGAAATTGTGAGAAAAAATTGTGAGAAAAAAATTCAGAAATTGTAAAAAAAATTCAGAAATTGTATTACGGGCGGCAATGTGAAGCTCAAGATTTTCATGACTGTGTTCTTTTCTGTAGTTTAGCAATGGGGGAAGGGTGGGGGGGGGGTAATGGGGGATGGGTGGGGTAATGGGGACGGGTGGGGGTAATGGGGGAGGGGGTTAGCCCCCAAGTTGTATGAATGGGGGTGAGGAGGTTTTGGGAGATACTAGATTCAGAAATGTTGACACAATGTGAAGCTCAAAATTTTCACGGCTGGGTTCTTTTTTTGTAGTTTAGCCTGTCTAACCGTCAGCGAAGCGGCGGGAACTGTACTAGTACCGTGTGACCACAAAAATTGTCCCTGTTTTTAATCGCTTATTACTCAGTCATTATTGCAGCTTCACAAATGAAATAAAAAGCTTTCGAAAAAGAATATTTAAAAGTTTTATTTAATTTTTTCGATATCCTGGATATGAAATCAGTACTTATAAAAAAATGACAGTTTTATCCACCACAATCATGGGTTATTTGTCGGACATGGAACGTGTTTTCATCGCAGAAGAGATGATCAAACATGGCTCGGTAGTTGCCACCCAACGGTCTTTCAGACGACAATACGGTCAGCAAAAGACCATAGATCCTAAAACGATTCGCAGGATTTTCGCAAAATGGAAACATCACGGCTCAATCAAGAACATGCATAAAGGCAACTCTGGGCGCAGCAAAGGTGTGCGAACCGCTGAAAACATTGATTCAGTCGCAAATCAGCTTGAAACGGACAACAAGAAATCTGTGAGACGACTATCAGCTGTGACAGGACTCAAACGGGAGAGCATTCGGAAATTAATCACGTTGGATTTGAGAATGAAGTCATTCAAAATTATGTGTTTGCAACATCTTAGCGAACAAGACTACCAGCGTCGTTTGATGTTTTGTGAACGCATTGAAACAATAATTGAACAAAACCAGATAAGATTAAGTGATAATATTCAGTGATGCATGCCACATCTATCTCAATGGGTTCATCAACAGACAGAATTACCGGTGTTGGTCACAAAACAAGCCAAATATACACTTGGAGAAACCTCTGCATTCACCAAAAGTTACTGTCTGGTGTGGTTTGAGTAGCAGCAAGGTTTATGGTCCTTACTTTTTTGAGGACCCACAGACAAGGAGACCGCTTTCAGTAACTTCAGAAAGATATGTAGAAATGCTGAACACTGTTTTTGAACAAGAAAACTGCAGTAACAAGTGGTTTCAGCAAGACGGAGCAACAGCCCACACAACTAGGCAATCACTGGAATGTTTAACAAGATTTTTTGAACAAAGATTCATTTCTCATCGCTCGCAGTTTCCCTGGCCCGCAAGATCTCCCGATCTATCACCTTTGGACTTTTTTCTCTGGGGATTTGTCAAGGACAAAGTATTCAGGCAAGAGCCATCCTCTCTCGAAGAATTAAAGCAAGCGGTGGTAGAGAGTGTACAGTCCATTGATTGCAGCGTTTTGGATAATGTAATAAATAACTTCCTTTCCCGTTGTGTGAAATGTAAGAATGTCAAGGTACGTCACTTTGAACACATGTAGAATAAATTAAAACTTTAAAATGTTCTCTTTCGAATGCTTTTTATTTCATTTGTGAAGCTGCAATAATGACTGAGTAATAAGCGATTAAAAACAGGGACAATTTTTGTGGTCACACGGTATATATAATTTATATATACACAATTTTTCTTTTCAGAATTGATTATTTGAATAGTTAAATACGCGTTGTTACACTAACAGAGTGACTTTCCCAAATTATCCGAAATGGGTGAGGCCGTAAAAATGAAAGCTGAGCTCAGTGGAAATCAACTTCCCCTATATGAAGACGTTTTAAAAGAATTTTACAAAGAAGATATCTCTTACTTATAGCTAGTAAGGGGAAAAAAGAGCCAAATGCTAATGATGTGGCAAGAATAGTTGCATCAAAGGTAAAAGAGATCTGGAAAAGTGCATCAATTCCAACTATATCAGAACAGCAAATATTAGCCAGAGTAAAGGATTGTCATGAAAAATCTAAAAATATGATGAAGACTGGTAGAAAAAGGAAAGATTTTGAATCTAAACTGACCGCATTCAAATCTAAAAATCAAAGATTTTTTGATATTGCTGCCTGCAAATGCCATGATCTGTTTTTTGCACTCGTGAAAAAGAGCTAAAAGTTCCTGCCATGGAACGTTCTTTCCTAATTGACCAAAGTGGTGCAGGAAAAATGGCAATAGGCAGTATTGATTTACAGACAACGAAGAAACTGCAAATAAGATCTGAGCGTAAAGAACAAGAAAGAGCACAATTTTCTAAAAACATTGAAGATGGAGATATCAATAACCCATCCACTTCCAGGGAAGAGCCAATGGACTGGGATAACTTTCATACAATTCCTGATTCTAACACATCAACAGATACAGATAGAGAGCGTGATGATGATGATGATCACATTGAGGAAGGTATAAAGAAATCAGGTGAAGTACATAAGCTCACTCGCAAATTGCCTTCATTAGCAAAAACTTGTGACCGATTCGGAATATCAGACAGAGCTGGTGCAGCCGTTGACTCTGCTGGTCTGGAAGATTTTGGTCTCATTATCTCTGAAGATTATCACAATGTTGTGGATAAGAATAAGGTGAGACGGCAGAGAAAGAAGATCAGAGAGGAGTTGAGTAAATCAAGTGAAGAAAGTATAGAAACATTGTATTTTGATGGAAGAAAGGACTTAACTAAAGCATTTATTAAAAGCAAATATCTGTAACGATGGGAGGTACTACAGTACAACAATTACTGAGGAACACATCACGCTTATAGTTGAAACAGAATCAAAATATCTTGGGCACTTCACTCCTGTCACTGGAAATTCAACTAACATTTCTAAGGGAGTGATAAAGTTTCTTAACAGTAACAATATTAAATAAGGTAAACAATCTGAAGGTCATTGGATGTGATGGAACCAATGTTTAACATGGGCGTACATAATGGAGTTATCAGGCAACTAGAGGTACACTACATTACTCCTTTTCATTGGTTCGTGTGTTTGCTGCATACCAATGAGCTACCTCTCCGCCATTTGTTTAATTATTTGGATGGTAAAATCAAAGGACTAAAAGCCCGTGCTGGAAATACTGGCAAAAGTCTTACTGCGTGCGAAAAGATGCCAGTTGTCAAGTTTGAAGCAATCAAATCAAGTAATATGCCTTCTATTCCGGGGGATCTCGATCTAAGCCAAGATCAAAAGTATCTCATGGAAATTTGTAATGCAGTCATAGAAGGCCAATGTTCCCCAAACCTTGAAAACCGCAACCCAGGTTCTTTGAACCATGCCAGATGGCTTACGACAGCCAACAGGATAGTTAGACTTTATGTTGCGACCAAAAAGCCGTCAGAAAACTTGAAAACTGTGACCGAATTCATTGTTCGCGTTTATGCCCCAACGTGGTTTAATATAAAGCGAAATCCTTACTATTACCAGGGACCAAGGCACCTCTGGTTTATATGTAGTTTAAGATACCTATCTGATGAGCTTAAGGCAGTCATTGATCCTGTTATTGAGAGAGGGGCATATTTTGCTCACCCAGAAACTTTATGTTTCTCGATGTTATTTGGTGAAAGGCAAGTGATGAGAGAGTTAGCTTTCCGACGCATTCTCTTAGCCAGGGAAAGTGTGTCCTCGGGAATTAGAGAATTTAGACGGCCTAAAATTAATTTCTTGGCACGAGACTACACAGATTTATTTCGATTTGGAGACTACCCAAGACATGAACCACCTCTGACAAAAAGCTTGACAAACACCCAGTTCGAGCTTATTGTAAGGGTGATGAAACTAACCCTCTATTGAAAATGTACCCATGTCATTCACAAGCTGTGGAAAGACATGTCAAACTTGTAGCAGAAGCATCAGCTTCTGTCTGTGGCCAGGAAAATAGAGATGGTTTTATAAAGGCAAGAATTGCTTTAAGATCAAACATGCCTACATTTGAGTCAAAATGCGAATACAAATGTCAATAAACTACATGTAAAAACTAATGGAAGGGAGGTTGGGCTGTGCATGGTGTGGAATTCGACCTACAGCCACCTCCTCGTGGTGAATTCTGGGTGATTTGCTTGTAAACTATCATGGCAAGTCAGCAAAGAGCTGTAGTTTACTATAAGGAGTATCAGAAAAAATCACCAAAACTTTGTGACTTGTGGAATCTCAAAATATTTATATAAAAGCTTGAATCTTTGTCATGATACTTCGTATGTAGGTACACAAACTTTCGTAATACAGGGTAAATGAAACTTCGAAAAAAAAAAATTTCAAGCTAAAACGACCACGCCTATTGCCCAATCTCCTTGACCATCATCACGAACAAGCATTGAACCTAATATCTGTACAAGAAGACAGACTTTTTGATTGCTGAGCGGGAACCAGGGCGGCGAGGTCTTATGACAGGTGTAGCCATTCAGCTACCACCGCAAGTCATTCGGTTCACCGTGCACGCTGGATGGCAAGAGCATTGTATTCACTAAAAATGTGGATGTTTCGTGAGCAGTTTTCTTTGCCATCTCAGTTGACATTCGAGTTTTGCGAGTCGCCATGAAACGTTAGGATATACTGAGGGAGTTTTGTATATTCTCTTTCGCATTAGTTTCAATATGTATTTACTTACATTATGTTACTTTATGAGTTCGAAAGACGGTTCAGGATCGACCTGCGGTCGACCCCTCTGCAGCACCCTGCCTCATTTGTGGGATTTGATGAAGGAGGGAATTGCTGTCTGATCTCCTCTTGCCCTCGTAGCCAGCCACGCACGGTTGGTCAGGGACTTTGCACTGGAATCTGTCCAGCTGGTTCTTGAAGTTATTCAGCTCGGTTTGCTGGAGATTCCTCACTTCTTTCGGTAAGGCATTGAAAAGCCTTGGGCCTCGTATTCTGAGGGTATTTTCCATCCCCATTTTCATGTCCCCCTGTCCCACCGCAGCTGGGATAGTACAAAACCTGCCTCTTCTCTCATCCCAGTTTGTTTCTATTTCATTTCTAAACTTAGGGACAAAGCCCTCAAGTATTTTTCCATATGTCTTCACTTTTCATTTCCTCTCTCTTAGACGTAAAAGTCCTTTGTATAGCAATGTTCGCAATGTCTCGTTTTCTGTATGGGCTTGTGAGTAGCGAGCAGTGACGCCAACATTATGTGAGTAGTATGAATTCGAAAGCAGCCTATTGTTTAAGGGCATGCCCCAGCACCTCATGTAACTAGCTATTTCCTCTTAAATTAAAAGCTCTTTTGAAATGAATGGGATTAGTTTCTATTTTTCCTATTTTTATTTTAAAACCCTGGAGAGATTTTATTTTAAAATAATTATCTCTCTTTCTCCTGTGAAAAATAATAATAATAATAATAATAATAATAATAATAATAATAATAATAAAACGCGGCTAGCTGTAATATTTTTCTTTTTCTTTTAGGGACGATCAGGTTGTTATACGAAGATGCGCCCCGAAACATATAATGTGTGATAATCGAAGAAACGATGTAAGTTTTTCTTCTTCTTGTGTGTGTGTTGGGGGGGGGGGGGGTCGGGTAAGAATAAGCCAAGTATTTTCATCATTTTATTATATAATCAAAACTATCAGTAACATTTTAAGTATATTTATAAATGAATACATAATTTCGTTTATTGGATACATCACATTTTTCGCACATATACAAACAGGAGTCACAATAATACATTATTTTGTTTTTACACATTATATATATATATATATAGTTTTAAAGGCTTTAAAATTAAGAACGAGATTTTTATTACACTGGTATAAATAACTAGTACAATTTTAACTATTAACACACTCACAGTTCTCGCTTATTCAATGCATGGTGTGTGTATAGTTCTCATTTTATACAATACGCGTGTTTGCTTCATTTAAAAGGTTAAAAGCTATACTGCGCACGATGCATATTTGGTACAATTTAAAATAATTGCTGAAGATATTTGTCGTTACAAATATATGTGTATATATATATATATATATATATATATATATATATATATATATACTGTATATATATATATATATATCTACACATAAACTTCACATATTACACTAGGTGACCACAAAAGGGAACTGTTTTCTTATCTGTCTGCATACTTCCACATCGTTGCTTGCATGGTCACACAAGTCGAATAAATGTGGAAATTCCATAAATTTCCCTTCACGAGTCATACGCATTAGAAAGCACAGACAGTACTGCCCACATATGTTGCTGTACAAACTCTGGAATTAGTAAGGATTCCACACTGTTTGTGGAATTCGTAGCTGTTGGAGAAATTTTACAATAATAGCATCATTTCATGGATGTCATCCCAGTGAATTAAAGTAGTACATACGTTCCCTATTTTTAAAATAAACGGCTATCCATGGAGCCCTTCTCCACTGCTCACGTCTGTATTCATAAGTGCGCTGCAGTCTCTCGTGACTGGTGGTTTCGCCGTCTCATTCTTCGCAAACACGCCAATAAATTTGGCTCGCGTGAATCGGTTACTCTTCATTATTTGCTGGATTGTAACCGTGCCCATTTTTAAAAGTCCGACACTACACCCCTAATCCTATCAACTTCGATTAGAGCTTGTGACTCGAGGTAAACTACAATGCTGAGAGGTGACTAACGGCTTGTCGAACTCTAATCTGACTGAGATATTTCCGCTCTACTGGGGACATATGTGTTTGCTTATATTCCCAAAGAAATCGGGCGAGAGAACAAAAGAGTACAGATTCGAACTCTAGACGAATTTATTCGACGTTACACCGGTTCCTAATCCGTTGCAAGCACCGACACTATGCGCAAGATTGCTGTACGCTCTCGAGCAAAGTGAAAACTCGTCATCTGTAGAATAACTCGTTTCCAATGTCCCACCTAAAGCCACCCCGTTGACATACAGTTACATTTTTAAGGCTGAAATTTTCGAATTTAAAAGCGGATTTTTTAAATTTGCCATTCACAGAAGCGTGCTCCTACATTCTAATTAATATCCTTTTAGGCAGAATCCCGAGAGCAACATTTTCTATTTGCTTGGATGTTAAACCTGAAGGAACTGTAAACATCTTAAGATGGACTCTATTAATTGGATATTTCACTCTGGCATATAGTAAATTTTTCTCAATTTCCATATGCTAAGCAGAGCTTAATTTCACACGACGTATGGAGATATGTCTCCATAATATGAATCACCACAGGTTTCGCACCCTCTTCTTGGTCAGCACCCAGATTTAAACAAATCTCAGGGCTCGTACGGGTGAGTTTTAATTTCATATTGACCCAATTCACAGGTAACTTCTCCTGGAACGTGAAATCTGTGTGGAGGCGTCCATGGCAATCATATATCTTCTTTTTAGATTTTTTAAACGTATCCTTTATACTACTTTCATCTTTAGCCTCATAATAACCTGCGGCTGTTAAAAAGGTGTTCTTCGCATCTTTTGAAAAGTTTAAGACATTTTCCAGATAGGATCGTAGGTGGTATTAGCCAGACCCTGCATAGATGTTGACCTGATTTAAATACACGTCACACTGACTGAATATGGTGTGTAGAAAGTTTGTTTCTGGGTATACAACGTAGTCGTTTTCGCAATCCGATCCATCTGAATATGCTATTCGTAGTTCAGCGTACATATGCATAGAGCCTGGGTCAAAAAAGTAAGGGCCTGGGCTCGGAATCACGAATTCTATAGGAGCACTCGGCGAGCTAATAGTGTTTACCGGGTTAACTGTAATAAAGTCGCTATGTTCTATAGATGTTTGTGTAGGAGCCATATCAAAGAGGGCTAGGTCCGATTTACAGTATTGTGAACTACTCAGATGGATGAAACGTGCCACGGGACGTCAGAAATAGTGACACCTCTCTCGACAAGTAGCAATCAGTCTATGCCGCAAGAGCGCAACGTCCTTAGCTTATATCCGATAAAAAAGTGGTCAACCATAGGTTTCATGCGCTTAGAATATTTCCTATTTTCGATGCCTTTTTACGTTTAACACCACGAGTCGGTAACCCCTTCTTCTTCTTCCTCCGTACAGGGCGCTTGCTTCTTCTTCCGGTTTTTATTTTTCCGCCATCACGCATTTTTCTCTTTGCATGTTTGGCAATTTCGTCCCGCTTACTTTTTAAATGCTTTCTTAGAGCTTCCTTAGGCTTAGGCCCGGCCATTATGTCTTCTACCGTGTTAAGACCTGGTAACGCTTTCGTTCCGAGATATCTGGCACCGCTCTTCAACAAGTGGACAGCCGTACGCAGTATAATTGAAAAAATAGACCCAGTCCCGCTTCCGCGCTGATATCTTACCCCTTGGTAGACTGAGAACGGCCTTTGGGTCATTCTATCGCAGTACGACGGGAGTGAAGCTTCACCATTTAGCTCCCGTCACCGAATGGAAAACTTTTCCCCTCAATCGTTCTTACATATATTGAGATACTGTTTAGTAGGTTAGTTGCGACTTTGACATAATGAGGCTTATCGTATGTTATGCTCAAGCTCTTCCCTCTATGATTGGGAATGTGGGCCCAGACGCGCCTGGGTATCCCCAACAAACTGATGTTCCACGATATTGCTGTAAATATAGCACATGTCCGGGGAAGGGACTCCATCGTTCAATTTCTCCAATTTTAGCTGATACAATAAGCTGCACAAGTCATGTTGTGTCATGTTATAATTTTGAACAGTGCTCTGTCTTTAATATTTCTGTTAGCCTTCGATTTTAGAGTGAAAGTATGTACTGGGGTATCTTTCTTTACGATTTCATATACTAAATCAGACGTAAGATTTGAACTTTTCAAACTACCATTTAAGTCACTCACATTATCCTCGGATCTGTCATAATGACCCGGCCCTAGTGTTACTTCTGTATTGTAGTAGAGGGTCTCCACACTCCGGGCGGCACGCATGGTATCATCCCGAGTTACTCCGGCCTTTACACACTCATCAGGGTTTCTAAGAATCATAAAAACGGGCTCTTTCTTGTCAATACTTAAAAACTTGGTGGCCAGTTGAAATACGCATATTCAAACCTCATATGATTCACAACCTAATTCAATGGGCATATGCAGTTCTGTTATAAATTTGGCCAGGGTATTGTTAGGATGTACAGCCACAGAAGAAGAGGACGGGAGTGTGACGTAGAAGTGTTTAGGCGCCATGTTGTATACTATTTAAGCTTCATTATTGCATCAGCTTTTATATAGGTGTTGAAGCTTTCTGGGTACCCTAGCCATTTTACTAGGTACATTTTTCTCTTTCCTGAACCTTTGCTTCCTAAAAATTTTTCAATTTTAAACACAATTTTACCTAAATTAAACGTCATTTTCGGCATCTCCTCACCATAAAAGCCACCGCCAATAACTTCCCCATTCAAATCTTCAACAGATTACAACATCACCTCGTCTTCAGGCCTCATAGCGCTAACTTTAAGAATCTCACGAGTCCAACCTTGCTCAAATTCCTTCGCAAATTTATTCCCCAAACGCGACAGCTTTACATTATCATTGATTTTGAAACACACAGAGCATGGTGACTAGGCCGGGTCGTTTTTGCTTGAAATTGTTTTTGGGGAAGTTTAATTTACCCTGTATTAGAAACGTTTGTGTACCTACACAGTAAGTATCATGACAAAGTTTCAAACTTTTATATAAATATTTGGAGGTTCCGCAAGTCATTTAAAATTTTGATGATTTTTTCCGATACTCCGTATCGTAAAACTACAGCTCTTTGCTGACTTGCCATGATAGTTTACAAGGCAAATGACCCAGAATTCATCACAAGGAGGTGGCTGTAGATCGAATTCCACACCATGCCCAGCCCAACCTCCCTTCCATTAGTTTTTACATGTAGTTTATTGACATTTGTATTCGCATTTTGACTCAAATGTAGGCATGTTTGATCTTGAAGCAATTCTTGCCTTTATAAAACCATCTCTATTTTCCTGGCCACAGACAGAAGCTGATGCTTCTGCTACAAGTTTGACATGTCTTTCCACAGCTTGTGAATGACATGGGTACATTTTCAATAGAGGGTTAGTTTCATCACCCCTTACGATAAGCTCTAACTGGGTGTTTGTCAAGCTTTTTGTCAGAGGTGGTTCATGTCTTGGGTAGTCTCCAAATCGAATTAAATCTGTGTAGTCTCTTGCCAAGAAATTAATTTTAGGCCGTCTAAATTTTCTAATTCCCGAGGACACACTTTCCCTGGCTAAGAGAATGCGCCGGAAAGCTAACTCTCTCATCACTTGCCTTTCATCAAATAACATCGAAACCAATAAAGTTTCTGGGTGAGCAAAATATGCCCCTCTTTCAATAACAGGATCAATGACTGCCTTAAGCTCATCAGATAGGTATCTTAAACTAGATATAAACCAGAGGTGCCTTGGTCCCTGGTAATAGTAAGGATTTCGCTTTATATTAAACCACGTTGGGGCATAATCGCGAACAATGAATTCGGTCACAGTTTTCAATTTTCTGACGGCTTTTCGGTCGCAACATAAAGTCTAACTATCCTGTTGGCTGTTGTAAGCCATCTGGCATGGTTCAAAGAACCTGGGTTACGGTTTTTAAGGTTTGGGGAACATTGGCCTTCTATGACTGCATTACAAATTTCAATGACATACTTTTGATCTTGGCTTAGATCGAGATCCCCCGGAATAGAAGGCATATTACTTGATTTGATTGCTTCAAACTTGACAACTGGCATCTTTTCGCACGCAGTAAGACTTTTGCCAACATTTCCAGCAAGGGCTTTTGGTCCTTTGGTTTTACCATCCAAATAATTAAACAAATGGCGGAGAGGTAGCTCATTGGTATGCAGCGAACACACGAACCAATGAAAAGGAGTATTGTAGTGTACCTCTAGTTGCCTGATAACTCCATTATGTATGCCAATGTTTACATTGGTTCCATCAAATCCAATGACCTTCAGATTGTCTACCTTATTATTGTTACTGTTAAGAAACTTTATCACTCCCTTAGAAATGTTAGTTGAATTTCCAGTCACAGGAGTGAAGTGCCCAAGATATTTTGATTCTGGTTCAGCTATAAGCGTGATGTGTTCCTCAGTAATTGTTGTACTGTAGTACCTCCCATCCTTACAGAGATTTGCATTAGTTAAGTCCTTTCTTCCATCAAAATACAATGTTTTTATACTTTCTTCACTTGATTTACTCAACTCCTGTCTGATCTTCTTTCTCTGCCGTCTCACCTTATTCTCATCCGCAACATTGTGATAATCTTCAGAGGTAATGAGACCAAAATCTTCCAGAACAGCAGAGGCAACGGCTGCACCAGCTCTGTCTGATATTCCGAATCGGTCACAAGTTTTTGCTAATGAAGGCAATTTGCGAGTGAGCTTATGTGCTTCACCTGATTTCTTTATACCTTCCTCAATGTGATCATCATCACGCTCTCTATCTGTATCTGTTGATGTGTTAGAATCAGGAATTGTATGAAAGTTATTCCAGTCCATTGGCTCTTCCCTGGAAGTAGATGGGTTATTGATATCTCCATCTTCATTGTTTTTAGAAAATCGTGCTCTTTCTTGTTCTTTACGCTCAGATCTTATTTGCAGTTTCTTCGTTGTCTGTAAATCAATACTGCCCATTGCCATTTTTCCTGCACCTCTTTGGTCAATTAGGAAAGAACGTTCCATGGCAGGAACTTTTAGCTCTTTTTCACAAGTGCAAGAAAACAGATCATGGCATTTGCATGCAGCAATATCAAAAAGCCTTTGATTTTTGGATTTGAATGCGGTCAGTTTAGATTCAAAATCTTTCCTTTTTCTACCAGTCTATCATATTTTTAGATTTTTCATGACAATCCTTTACTCTGGCTAATATTAGCTGTTCTAATATTGTTGGAATTGATTTCACTTTTCCAGATCTCTTTTACCTTTGATGCAACTATTCTTGCCACATCATTAGCATTTGGCTCTTTTTTCCCCTCACTAGCTATAAGTAAGAGATATCTTGGACTCGATTTTTTCAACAGTTGCTTTCACTTTTACGGCCTCAGCCATTTCGGCTAATTTGGGAAAGTCTCTCTGTTAGTGTAAGAACGTGTATTTAACTATTCAAATAATCAATTCTGAAAAGAAAAATTGTATATATAAATTATATATATTCGGGACGAAACACAGTCAAGAAAAAACTGAATTGCAACAAGAATACAAAAAATACAAGAAAATCTTAATAAAAAATCATAATTGCCAAATAACACTGGTCAACAAAGTTTTTTCATCAGAGTAAAATTTGTGGTGGCTGGATAGCAGTTTTCACGCTGATTCCAAAACTGCATTCAGATTTTTTCTAGCACGTATAGTTTTCAAGATGAAGGCATATATATAACTACACAGATTTAACCATTTTAAATAGGCAAAATACTAATATTTCAACATTTGATTGTGTTTATTTTATTGTGTTTTTTTAGTTTATTCATCTTATTGATTTCAATTATCTTAATTATACTTCTTATGTATTTCAGGTGTGAGCTTTTACGTCTAGCAGCATTGTAATTCAGGCAACAACGCCGTGCTTTGTGTGTCAAAAGATCAGTCCAGTCCAAGAACTTGTTGTGTCAAGTTGGTGTACATTTTTTTTGAATTTATAGTTTGCTCAGGTCAGTCAACATGCCTCGACAATGTAAGAATGACCCCTGAAAGCAGTTCTTTTGCATAATGGTAATATAATGCCATCCATCCCCATTGCCCATTCCGTCCATCTAAAAGAGACATATGACAATATGGATATACTACTGAAGGCAATCAAATACGACAGTCATCAATGGAATGTTTGTGGAGATCTAAAAGTTATAGGAATGCTTATGGGTATGCAGTCAAGATTCACAAAATTTTGTTGTTTCCTTTGCCTGTGACACAGTCGCGCCACTATAGAACATTACACCAAAAGTGACTGGCCACTTAGGTATACATATGTCCCAGCGATAAGCAATGTCCAGTCTGTCCCTTTAGTGGATCCCCAAAAGATCTATCTGCCACCTCTTCACATTAAACTTGGTTTAATGAAGAATTTTGTTAAAGCAATGGGTAAAGTCAATTCTGAAGGGTTCCAATACCTTTCAAGGAAATTTCCGAAGGTTACTGCAGCAAAATTGAAGGAAGGAATTTTTGTTGGGCCACAAATAAGGGAGGTTTTGAATGACACTGAATTTGAAAAAGTCCTAAGTCCTAAGTCCGCTGGAATTGAAGGCTTGGCTGGCGTTCAAATGGATATGTGAAAACTTTCTTGGAAGCAACAAGTCACCTGCGTATAAGGATGGAGTCAAGAACCTCCTTGATGCCTTCAACGAAATGGAGTGTCGAATGTCGTTAAAAATTCACTTCCTGCATTCCCACTTAGATTTCTTTCCTGAAAACCTTGGTGCAGTGAGTGACGAGCAAGGAGAGCGCTTCCATCAAGATATTCAGATGATGGAGAAGCGCTACCAAGGATATTGGAATGAAAGCATGATGGCGGACCATTGTTGGATGCTGTATCGTGACAATCCAGGCCAAATTTACAAAAGGAAATCACACTCACAGCGCTTTTAATAAAATAATGTATATATTCTTTATTTATAAGTACATTGAATAAAGTATATGATGTATTTGTTGCTTAGCATTCCTAAGTGTGATCAATACATCCATAAATTTTCTTATAGCAATATCAAAAACTTAAAAATATCAAAACCAGTGTATCTATATAACTCTACGTGCTAGAAAAAAAATAAAACCAGATTCGGAATCAGCGCGAAAAATGCATTAAGAAAAGTGTGATCATGTTTGTGATGAGAAAAAAAAGTTTCATTTTGTTGGCCAGTGTAATTAATGAAGTTTACATATTTAAATAAAGTTTTAAAAGTTTTAAATTTTTTTGTAATGTTTTACGTTTTACTTGCAATCTTCAGTGGACTTGCGGACAGAGCTGGGCACTTGCGGTTTTTTGCGCGTTTTTTTGCGGTACTGCGGTACTGCGGTACTACTACCGCACTACCAAAACCGGTACCGCATAACGCAGTACCGCAAAGGATCGCTGAAAGTACGCAGTACCTATACCGACCGCATTCAAATTTCCCGCGGTACTTTCCACGGTACCGACCAACACGGTAGTACCGCAGTACCGCAGTACCGCAAAAAAAAACGCAAGTGCCCAGCTCTGCTTGCGGAACATCTAAAACTTGATGAATTTAGTTTTTTTAATCACTCTTGAACATTTATAGTGCATCTACAAATTTCTTGCACACAGGCATGTGGAAATTCACAAATTTAATTTTTCGACCCGGCCTAATGGTGACGCTCTACGATTATCTTTTCCCACCTTACATTCAATTTCGTTAGGTGATGTACCAATCGTTCTAGGGTGTGAAAGGCTGTAGGATGAAGCCAGCGAATCGACAATGTCTCTATATCTGCATGTGTTTTTATGCGTGTGCGGAAATTTATACGTCAACATTTGTACGACGGAAACTTATACGCTAGCCTTTGTACGCCAGAACATTTATACGACTGGAAATTTATACGACTGACATTTGTACGACGGTAATTTAAGTATGCGCTCTACCGGACTTTTTTGACTTAAGTATGCGATCTACCCATGATAATAACCGTGACTTCATTTTTTTATATAAACATAAGCACAGGTGCAAAAAAAAAAAAAAAAAAAAAAAGTTAACTATTTAAATATTTTGAAAATAATTTAAATTTGAAGAATTTTAAATTTTATCATGTATCACAGCGCATTAAAGGATTAACAGGTAGGTAAATGGTTATTGAATAGGTACAGGTGGTTAGGTTAGGTTAGGTTAGGTTAGGTCTGGAGATTAATGAGAAAAAACTCGCAAGATTTGTTCTCCGATTTTTTAAATGACGTTCGTTAGGTTAGGTTAGGTCTGGAGATTAATGAGAAAAAACTCGCAAGATTTGTACTCCGATTTTTTAAATGACATTCGTTCTGTATATTGCTAGTTACATTTTCTCTTAAATTGATAAGCTGAAATCTAGTTTCAATTATGCATTTAATTATTGTAATATGTAATTTCATAATTTGTGAAAATTTGTATTTTAACTTACCTAGTTTCAAATACAATTTTATTAACTGATCATGAATTTCTTGCGTATAACGTTAAATTACCGTCGTTCAAATGCTTGGCGTATAAATTTCCAGTCGTATAAATGTTCTGGCGTACAATTGCTGGCGTATAAATTTCCGTCGTACAAATGTTGGCGTACAAATTTCCGGGTTTCGTTTTTATGTGTGAAATACTGGTGCATGCGTTCTTTTATGGTACGTTGAACTCTTTCGGCTAAAGATGCCTTATGTATAGAATTGCTAGTGTAATAATTGATATTAAACTCTGCCAACATGTTCAGAAAAGCTCGGCTTATAAATTCTTTCCCCATGTCCGTACAAAAATAGCCAGGAATCCTGTTTTCTTTCAACATCAACGATTTGGCGGCTTCAGCAACTGTTTCAGGAGGTTTATTTTTTAGCGGGATTAGCCATAAATATCTAGAGGGTGTCCATAAAGTAACAGATCATAGGAACATAAGCAATGTCTATTTATTTATGTCTCCATCAGGCCAAATATGTTGAGGAACATTCAAAGAAACCTGCTTTTTCGTTCACAAACATGTTTCGCGTGGGAATCATTTCGAACAAATAAATAAAACAAAATAAATAAATGAAAAAGATAAGTGTAGTTTCCTATGATGCGTGACTTTATGGACACCCTGTAGAGAATACATCTATTATGAACAGGATGTGTCGGTAGCTTCCATTATACACTGAATATTTCTGCATGCCTGTTGAATCCGCCTGCCAAATAGAATCAACCGAGGCTGCTAATGTCTTGGCAGCTTTAAACCTTCTTCTCACCGGTTTATGAAGTGTATAAGCGTCCTGCTCACGCATAAACCTCTCAACATCTTTTTTCTCTATTCCTTCATTATAAACGCCTCTGTACAGTCTATTAACACCCCCGTAGGAGGCTGGATTAGAAATGTCATAATAACTTTTTCTTAATATGTTAACCATTTGTGTATTGTAGATGCGTGCGGGTAGGGTTGCGCGTTGCTGCGTGGCCTCTTTTTTTTTCCCCTTCAGAGATGTTACTGCCGGGGGCGAAGGTGTGTTCAGCTGCGGTACATGTGTTGCTTGTCCCAAGTCTTTTAACCTGTTCAGGTTACCTATAAGAGTTTTTGTGATGTTTATTTGCTGTAGTCTAGCTTTAATATGCTCCCATCCTGTTGGTGAGGGCCTATCCCACTTTCTCACCAAATCATGTACGATATCAATGATGTTCGAACCCTATAACTTTGACCCTTCAACAACAACCTCACCTGTATCGGACCATTGTATAATGGGATCCTCGTTCAATAGATTATAAAGACTTTGTCCTTTATTCCTCAATGTATGTGGGAAACCATTTTTTAATACATGATGGAGATGTTGAGGACTCACACCGTTGTTCTGCACTTGTTCAGGTTCGCTATGATCAGTATCGACCCCCATGTTTGAAAACTACGGGGAACTCCACCAGTTTCTTATAATTTTCGTACTCATGAAGAAATTTCTGTAGAGTTTCTTAGTATAATATTCTTTTCTCATCATGAGACGTTTCACTGTTTAATAGGTCTGCCAATTCGCTTCCCATTCTTTTAAACCTGCTTTTACGGGGTTCTAGAACCGTGTCTGGAGTCTTTGTGTTTTGTAGTGAAGCGTACACCTCGTGTGGAATCACGACTACTTTCTTCATTATATTAAACTAGACAGTAAAGGCCCCAAAACTGAAAATAAGATGGATAGGAATGAACCCCCTCTTTGTACGATAATTTGCTTTTTCTTCTCCACAGTTTGACTTTTACGTGCGAGTGCGTGTATTATGTTTTTGTAACGACGTAAGCGAGACTTCTGAGAGGGTTTCATTGGTACATTCCAGTCTATAACGTTAAGAAAGATTTCACAGGTGCATTTTAAAAAGTCCGAGTCAATATTTTTAACAAACAGGTGTTGGAGAGTCCGTGGCAGACGGTGATAGATTTTTATTAATTAAGGGTATTTCTTTAACTTTGTCATTCTGGGATATACACCGTTTCAGCCTCGTTTGGGAATATATTCGTTCTTAGAAGCACCCTAAACGTGTTTCGCGGGTGAAAGTCACAAACCAAATATCCGTAACGTTCGCTTGTAACTTCTTTATAACCTACCAAAAACTCCTTACGCTGATTCGAGAATATTTAATTGGCGAATACCCCAATTTGTGCCACATCTCTCTCTACGTTGTGCGAATAAGCCTACATCTTGTGTATTTAGTGATACATCGCGCATATATCTCTTTTTGAAAAGTAGATTCTAATTGATGAAGAATACGCTTATGCTAAGATGGTGGGAGAACACTGTAAATGTCTCGGCAAACGTTTTATCCATTTCTAGCATGAGATCGTCAATTACAATGACCGTATGCTCATTACCCTTTAACGAACTAACATCTTAAACACCTTTGTGGAACAAAATATCATCTTGGTACTCGTTGAATACGGTCTGATATGTCGAATAGCACCATATGACTTTATGCACAAAATTTGAGAACAATTACCCCTTACCTTTAATGATTTTAAGCATAAACACGTTTTTGCCACAACCTGGAGGGCCAGATATAATGCAGGCAGAAGGGCTCGTGAACCTGAATTTTTCTACAGAATCTATCTCTAACACGTCACAATCGTAAGTGGAACATTTACAAAATATAATAAAATTTTAAGTGATGCTCCTTATATTCTACAGTCTTGTTTTTCTTTTCCCCCAGAACCGTGAATGATGACGAGGATGAGGTACTGTGCCAGCAACATGACCCCATCATAGATATTGCAGATGAGTTTGATGAAGCTGACAATAGTGTAGTTGTTGTTGAGGCTACAGACTGAACCATCACCCCCGCTAGCGTTCCAGAACCCCCAGCAGCGACAACTGTAGCACCCCCACTCGACAATTCGAGGAGAAATCGCGTGCATGACAACAGCCACATTGCTGAAACACCTTCCACATTAGGCGTAAAGCGTGTAAAGCGCACCCCGAGTGCGTCGGCCGTTAGACCCGCACTAATAGAGCACCAGCCCTCTTCGTCTTACTGCACAACCCCTACAGTAGCTACTTCTACAACTAAAACTGTGACCTCTTATTCCTATTCAATACCACCCGCGCCCTCCACAGCAACATCTCATTCTGTAGACAGTAGCATAACATTCGAGCTGGTGCGTAGCGCCACTCCTACCCCAGCCCTGACTAGGAACCGGTACGTGGTCAGGGTCGACCCGCGTTCCATGTATAGCAATGGTGTTGAACACGGACTGCGGCGCGTAGTTGCGCGTATTGCGGAGTTTGCCCTTTAGAGCAGTGAGGGACGTGAAACCAGGGCACGCGACTGTCCCACGGGTTCAGGACAGGTGATGCGGATAGAGATGATTTTGGGGTAGTAATACCCTACAGGCGTTTGGCTGATGTTGATGTAGATTACATTTTGTATCGTATAATGCAGGCCTCTCAAAGCAGTACAGAAATTAACATGGATAACTTCACGATAGATATAGACCACGTTTTCCGTGTTGCGGAACATACGGCCACACTTTATACTCTTAACTTTGCCAGTTACCAAATATTTAGAAACCACACAAACCTCGATCGCGGTTGCGGCTTTATAGCAATAGTCTTGGCTCATATATTTACCGTACTAAATAATGGCCAAAAAAATTTGGCTGCCGACGGTTGTGCAGTTTGCACGTAAACTGGCCACAGACTGCAGGCTCGAGTTTGAATGTGATATGGGGTCAGAAGAGTTGAGAAGGGTAGAGCAGGAAATGAATGTTCGCATAGTTGTGTTTGGATTGAATGATCGTCGTAGGACTGAAAATATCTTTAAAAGCAGTGTGAAAGAAAAATCCGCTACTTATTTTAGGTTTGTCAGGGACAAGGTATCTCTCCATCTGCAATATAAGGGCTCTTTCCACGAGTTATGATAAAAGTCGAAAATATGGTAGACATCACGATTTGTGTAAGGATTTTATCGAGTTTACGAATTATCTGTTGAAACATTGTACGGATTGCCACATGTTATGCGAGCAGTGTAAAAGCCCTAGATGCGAAAGTCGAGTAGTTGAAGTTGAGAAGAAGGACCGTAATATACAGTATGTATACGCACGTTTTTCAATGATACATGTTTTGGATTCCATAAATTAAATGGGACATGTAGGAAAATGGGAATTTGCGAGTGCGGCATGTTTCATACGTTGAATGATAGCTGCGAGTTCGGGCAAAGATGCGATGAAATTTGTTGTAATACATGTTATAAGAAATATAAGACTGATGGTATAAAGCATGTATGTTATATGAAAGACTCCAAGTCTAAAAATAAACCTTGTATAACTGTATACTACGACATAGAGACATACACAAATCCTGAAACAAAAGCGGTTATCCCACATTTACTTGTAAGTCAGACTATCTGTGACGAGTGCATGGACGTCGAATGTGATGAATGTCGCAAATGTAGTAAACGAACAAATATTTTTAAAACGACTGCACACGACCCCCCTGTGAAGCTCTTGTCCTATACTGTCAAATTAGAGGACCAACTCAAAAAAATGACTGTGTATATTCTTGCCCATAACGCCGCAAAATTTGATATATAATTCCTTTGTAAGGAGCTGCTTGAACACGAGTCCTCGGGGATATTTACAGGTGACTCCCTCAAAAGAGCAATTAAGCTTATACAGATGCAGATAAGAGGTAATGTTCGGTTTAAAGACACTGTTATTCCCACCTTTCAAATTAGCTCAGCTACCCAAGGTGATAGGCGTAGACGCCGAAGTTTCAAAGGGGTATTTCCCTTACACTTTCCTCACCGGTGACACTTTCAATTACGTAGGACCACCACCCCACAAACATTTCGTTAACTATGCCAACATGAGTGACAGTGAGCGTAAAGACTTTGAGAGGTACTACAACAGTTTTAATGAAGATAATCCTTACAATATAGCAGATGAATGTGAGCGTTATTGCGTGAATGACGTAATGACGTACGCTTAATTAAAGTATGCTTTCAAGCCTTTGGAAGGATGTACATAGGCCGATTCAAGTGCGACCCGCTACAAGCCTCAACCACAATCACGTCATTGTGTTTTACTGTGTTCAAGAATGACTTCATGCCTAAAAATACGCTAGCCGTCTTTCCCCGAAACAACTCACGCAGTTATGGGTATAAGGCTATTTACTGGCTCATACACCTACAACAGCAGACCGGTGTGAACACAAAACATGCTCGCAACACAGGCGAAGTACCCATTAAGTTCATTGGCCGTGTTTTTTGCGTGGATGGTCTAAGCGAAGACCGCGCCACTGGTGAGAAGACAGCGTACTCCTTTAACGGTTGCTGGTGACATGGATGCCCACTTCCTGAGTGTGGGATCGTAGGAGATATACATGGTAGATCTCCTGCCGACAGTCTTGCATGGACCCGCAACCGCGATCAGTTTGTAGGGTCCCAGTTCACTCAGAAGGTCTTGTGGGAGCATGAATATGATGCACGGATGGAGACAAATGGAGAGTATCGCGAAGAAATAAACACCATCAAGCGTTCAATGGTGCTGGACCCTCTCAAATGCGGCGATAGTTAGTTTGGTGGACGGACAAACCCCTTCAAACTATACTTTCCACCTGCGGATGGAGTGAAACTCCATTAATACGACTCCTGTTCTTTATACCCCTACGTGATGAAGAACAATCCGTACCCCGTAGGCCCACCTGAAGAATTGGTGGGTCCCGTCCTCCCTACCATCGAAAAGTTCTCAGCCAATTTCAACGAGATCTATTTCAGACTTTCTTTCGTAGATGTACTCCCCCCTCGCCACTTATGGATGCCAATCTTGCCCGTCGTTATAGATCACAAACTCATGTTCCCACTGTATGTGAAGTGCACAGAGGAGAACAATGGGGACTGTAATCACAAAACCAAAAAGAGGAAGATCAGAGTCGTATATACAAGTCCTGAGCTGTCCCTAGACATTCGCCATGGGTACAGAATACTGAAGATAAATATATAAATACGCTTTTGAAGGATAAGGTAGAAACATCAGGATACCCACGAGGAGTTAAGACCGAAAATGAAAAATCAGCGTATATTGAACGCTACCGTGATCGTGAAGTGAAGGGATACAACTTGAACTGGGCCAAATTGTGAGGAACCCTGGCAAGCGCCTAAGTGCAAAGTTGTGCCTAAATAGACTTTGTAGGAAATTTTCCCAGAATACAGGCAAGGGGAACGTCCATCTATCCCAAAGTTATAACGAAGTGAGGGATTACGCCAACGCCATCTTAGATCGCCTTGGAGATCGTGAATGTGGGTAATATGTACATAATAAAGTACAACATTACCGAATTGGCTACATAATGTGTAACAAACATACCTGTAGCCAGTTTCTCAACAGCCTACGCCCGCATCAAATTTGGAATCTACTGCATTCTCTTGGACGGAGCGTTCTCTACGCAGATACAGGTAGTGATATTCACGGAGAGGGAAGGTGCATATATGCCTCCTACTGGGAATTTCTTGGGGAGTTGACTGACGAGATGAAGGATGATTATGGAGATAGCGCCTACGCTGATTCTTTTGTCTCAACAGGACCAAAAACGTACGGGGTACGGGTGAGGGTAGGGGAGGAAGTGAAATATATCGTGAAGGCTAAAGGTATCACTCTTAACCAGGCGAACTGGCAGATCGTCAACTTTGATTCGCTCAAAGAGCTAGTGGGTTTAGAAGATGATGGAAATGAGGGTGACCAACCATCCCAATTGATTGTAGAAACTCATACCTTTCAGGCACAGAAGTTGAGGGGGTGAAGGAACTTAGGGGGACGAAAGTGTGTCGCAACACATACAGGAAACGATACCAGGTGTCTGGCACCTACGACACTGGTCCCTTTGGTTACCGTGAGGTGTGAATATTTGTTATATAAAAAAATTGTTATATTGGAGTCTATTTACTTGTTGACGAAATTTTACCATTTATTTATTTTTCTATTTATTGCCTGTATTTAATTGTTTCAGCTGGTGTTTTCTTTTTCTTTGTGTGTGTGTTTGTGTGTGTGTGTTTGTGTGTTTGTGTGTGTGTGTGTGTGTGTGTGTGTGTGCAAGAAAATATATGCACCACCCACTGCATGTTACCTACCAATAAAAATAGTCACGTGACTCTTGCTACTAATCCAGCTGGCGTGTCATGTCTCCTCCCTGCGTATTGAGTTGACCCCCGCAAGCCCTGGTTTTCAGACGTGTCTTTTTATCTATTAAAGAATTCTCGCGTAGACGAAAAATAACGATGGCAGTCCAATGACATTCCATGCTCAACATTCCTAAAGTGGTACTCACTAAAGTCTACAGATGTGGTAAACACCCAAAGAATTTCTAATCATCCCCCCTTTGAAACCTTTAAGGCTGCATTAAATCGTGTGAAGCATGAGGAACAAGACATTAAAATACTCTGTGGGTATTCTGGTGAGAGCATTGCGGGGTTTCACGGTTCAAACGATGTAATGGAATATGTTGTAGGATTAAATTGTACTAAAGCGTACATATATCGTGAAGTGAAAGAATCCACGCTTTCAGATGAGAAACAAAGGATCTGAGTTGTGAACCTTGTTGATGATTGGTATGACAGGAGATATTATACCATGTTACATCACACCGAGTACGCGTACACTGGGGGTTTAAAATATTTCTACCACTACATCCATGTATATCATAACGAGGTACGCAGTGAAATTGTAGCTTAAGGTTTATGTGAATTTTTAGTCGAGTTTAGGGAAGAGTATCGTTTGTCCAGGAAAAAGGACAAGTATGGACACATGTTTCTTTCATATAGATTGCCAGAGTGTTAATAAATGTGCATATTTCGAGAAAGTACAATTGTGAATACTCCTGAACGAAGATGTATGGTGCGCATTCCAGGAAGTGCGTGTGATAAAACATTAAAACCGATATTACTTCGTGTATCGCAGATGGAAAAATTCTCTAAACACCTACCCGGTATAATGGGATACAAATATTCGGATGATCCACCAGGGCGCATCGAATCTTTCATGCTGAACGATCATGTACACGAATCACTAACGCTTGGGTGCGTTCATAACGCAACCCGTGTGACTCATACCCGCCCCACACCTCCCACCTACCCAACAGCGCGAACGGTCCCACCGAGTCCAACAGCGCACCGGTAGCTCATAGCCGCTTCAGAGCTTGAGCCGACTGGACGTTTGCTCCTCGCAGTATCAATAGAAAACTATTAAAACATGGAACTCCCGTTGAGCAGCATCCTCAATGCAGTATACGACGTGTCCGTGTTGAAGTTTGTGCGTGTATTCAGGCATAATAACGGTGCTATTAATTATGTACTTGAAACGAAATGTAGACAATCAAACTCTGGTAGACGCAATGTAATTTATTTAAGTGTTGAAGAGATGAACAGAATCTTCGTGGTGGTTGAAAAGTGGGTTGAAGACAGTTATAAAATACCTGCAGGTGTAGGCACAAAAAGAGAATAGATTAGTGATGCACCCTCATACATCATTATTTGTACGCTATGCGTAAATCGTGATACAAACCAACCATGCGTTGATATACGGTTGATGTGGAAAAATGCTGCTGACAATAACGCCCTTAACGCCCTTATCACCACGCGAAGTCATTTCATCCTCGACAGAATATTTGAAGTCGTTATTTCCAGAAACTGAAACTTATATTAGACGCACGTGTTGCTGATATGCGCTCTTTTGACAAGGTACTTGCATACGCGTACGATGATTTTACCAAGTGTAGGGACGAACAAGGCGAGAATGGTTTGGAGCTGGATGCGTATTTAGAAGGAGCAGACTGCTCGAAATATCATTAACTTTGGTACAAAGGAATAGAACGGTACAGGGCTCAAATCACCTTCACTGTTCACCCTGAAGAATTATTTCTTTATATAAGACACAGATGTCGGCACGATTTAGAAACACTTCAATAGCCGATATGAGTTGTGAAGAAGATTTTACAGTTGAAAATGTCAGCGCAGAAAAATAAATGCGCGTTTGGAGAACAGTGTTTATAAACTTGAATTTAATGATGATGATGTAGCAAACGATGTCATCTTTGTGCGAGCTTTTGACTGTATTCTATCCGTGTTTAAAGAGCGTGATAGTTTGACCCCCAATTGTAAAGTGGGTACAAAAATAGTGTTAAACGAGTTCAAACTCATTATATTGAATATAGACACCCGCATAGTTTGAGCGGTGAATTAATGCTAAATCGCCTGTATTGTGTGGTACAGAGCAATGAGGATGTAAATGTGGACTCGATTACATGCGAATTTACTTTTTTATTTAATCGTGGTAGAAACTGACCTTAAAGCATGTATTTCCATTTTTGACGTATATATATATATGGGATGAATTTCACCATTAAACACGTGACCTGAATGAATGATGCAAACCCACAAGGAAAAAGAAAAACGATTCCAAGGCCTTTCGTGTATTCAGAGCTACACCTCGTCATTCCCTGACGAGGTGTAGCTCTGAATACACGAAAGGCCTTGGAATCGTTTTTCTTTTTCCTTGTGGGTTTGCATCATATATATATATATATATATATTAAACAAATGTTGTGTATTCTGAAATTGTTGTATATAGAATTATTCTGTACTAGCTGTATTATTTTTGTTTTGACATATATATATATATATATATATATATGTAAAGAACGACGCTTGTATAGAAGAGTGTTCCGCTCAAGATGAGGAGGGAGAACGAGCAAATGAAAAATGAGGCACCTCCCAGGAATCGAACACGGGATCATCCAATTGCCGGTCGGATATGTTAACCACTACACCAAGGACCCCGATTAGTCAGTACTCGTAATTCTCCTACATACGAGCGGAATCAAATGCCCTGAGGGGGCACCTTCGCATGCCGTACATATATACATTTTAACTGCAAACAACACACAGTATAATTAATGTAAAGAACGACGATTGTGTAGAAGAGTGATTCCGCTCGTATGTAGGAGAATTACGAGTACTGACTAATCGGGGTCCTTGGTGTAGTGGTTAACATATCCGACCGGCAATTGGATGATCCCGGGTTCGAATCCTGGGAGGTACCTCATTTTTCACTTGCTCGTTCTTCCTCCTCATCTTGTGCGGAACATTCTTCTATACAAGCGTCGTTCTTTACATTAATTATTACATTAATTTCGTACAAGATCATTTGCCCGGTTAGGACCAATTGTCAAGGGCATACAGTTGACCTAACCAGGAATATAGTTGACCTAACCGGGCAAATGATCTTGTAAGTTGTTTTACTTTCGTTAGTTTTAACGAAAATAACAGGACTTAACCTAAGCATTTGTGAAGGGCATTCAGTTGACCTTACCGGGCCTTCAATGACGGACATCGGAATAGCATTGAAGGCCCGGTTAGTATTTGAAAACCTCTATATTGAAAATTCAAATTCAGATGTGTTTAAATGTTCAAATGTGTTCAAATGTGTACTGTATTTGAAGAGTGTTTCTCACTTATTTGAACAGACCTCTGGATGTATGTATGTTTTAGCAGATTTAGTTAGTTAAATAAAGGTTTCCAATTTTATTGTGATATTTGTTATTTCTATGAATTTATGACAAGTCATTTTAGCCATTTCAAGAAATGACCAAAGTGGAATTTCAGCCATTTCGCGTAATGGCTGAAGATTTTAGTCATTTCGCGAAATGACCAAGTGAAACAGCCATTTCGCGAAATGACTAAAAGTTTTAGCCATTACGCGAAATGGCTGGTTACACACTTTGACTGTAACATATATATATATTAGACTGGCCCCAAAAAAACTTATTTTTGAAAAGTCTCACCCCCTAAAATTGTTACCACCATCATAATACACTTGCACACTAAATTTCAACAATATCTATGCACTTTCGGTGGTGCCGACAGCTTCTTGTATTTTTCATTTATTGCGAAAATATCAATTGCTGGTAAAATTACTTTAAGAAATCTCGTAATTCGTAGTACAGATATTGTGTGCAAACCATGCCTATTCACAATCTTGTGGATTGTGCTCCACATGTTACACTGTTACACATGTTACACTGTTGAGTAAAAACACATCTTCACGTCAGTACTGCTTAAGACGCAGTGAGAGATTGATGTGCAAGTATTTTCTCTTAATATTTGCAGATTTTATCCTTCACCATGTCCGATTCAATTGTAACAAGAAGAAAAACTGAAATATGGCTGATTGGACAGCCAATTGACACAATTGGCAGTAAGAAGCTTCCATCCAATGGAGATGTACTACGTCGGCTTTTCTGTCTCACAAAAAGTAAGAAAACATTGAAAGAAGCAATCCAACATAGTTTATGCTGAAATTTTTGAGATTTGGGACAAGGCAAAAATACCCACCAGAGCCAAACAGCATGTACTAACGAAAATTCAGAAAATGTATGAGAACTTCAGATCACTTTAAAAATCAAAATCAAACCGTAATCAAAATCATATTAAAAAAGAAACTGAATTCCAAGATAGTTTAGATAACCTTTTTGATACAGCTCACGCAAATGCTTTACAAATGATGTCAAATGGGGAAGATAGATCATTCCTACATGCTCAAAGAGAAAAGGGGAGGCGAGGTTACATTACTGATATTGATAAGAAACTGGTCGCTAAGCAAATGCGAAAACGGAAAAGAGATGAAAGAAATGCTGCACTAAAAGAAGCCGAGGCATTGCGAAAGAAACTGTCTTCAGCTGCAGTTCAGTTCAGTAATAGCAGTTCAAGCAGTAGTAGCGATGAGCAACCAGAGCCAGGCACATCGTACACTCCTGAAATGACATCCAAACCTTCAACCAGCACAATATCAAATAAGTGTAAGCGCATCGTAACACCTGATCTGACAATGGCATTAGATCGAACAAAAACAAGTGGTCGTAGTGCTGTTATGGTGCTTTCAGCTGCTGCAACTTCTCTTGGACATGACACTGACAATGTTGGTTTGAGAAGAAGTACTCTACAGAGGGCGAGGAGTGCCGTACGCCAAAAAGTTGCAGATGACATTAAGCAAACCTTTACTCTGACGTTCCGCTTACCATTCATTGGGATGGTAAAGTAATGCAAAATATAACAGGTGATGAAAAAATAGATAGGCTAGCTATTCTTGTATCCGATGAAGGGAAGTCTAAGCTTCTAGCAGTACCCAAACTTGTTTCTGGAGTAGGCGGAAAGATTGAAGAAGCAGTTCTAGAATGCTTAGACGATTGGAATTTGCGAGAATGTATTCAAGCTATATGTTTTGATACTACCGCTAGCAATACTGGCATAAAAAAAGGTGGTGTTCTATCAGGAAGAGTACATTTTCGTCAAACTGGGGAGTAGCATGGGCGCAAAATGTATGAGTGCAATGCAATTGCAAATGTTGCAAGAGTGCCACCCACCCTCTTTGCTGCAAACCCCCACCCTCTTGTTGCAACCCCCATCCCCCTTTGTTGCAAGGGGGAAGACCTCTTTCGGGGAGGTGGGACGGCCTCACCCCCCCAAAGGGGCATACCTAACCTAAGAGAGAGAAAGAGAGAGAGGAGGAGGAGGGGACTCAGAGGAAGGGTCTTCGCTTGGAGAGAGCCAAGCGCATATGAGGTCTTCAGCCACCCCGCCGCTCTCTTATAGGACCCCTAATCAGCCAGTTGGCTTAGAAGGCTGAGTTGTCAGATTCGCTATTTAGTTATTTAAACGATATATTAATCAGCCAGATGGATTAGAAGGCTGAGTTGCCAGATAGCAATAATTATTTATTTAAACCATATATTAATCAGCCAGATGGCTTAGAAGGCTGAGATGCCAGATAGCAATAATTATTTAATTAAACCATATATTCTTCCGTCATCTGGCTTAGAAGGCTGAGTTGCTAGATAGCATTAATTATTTATTTAAAGCATATATTAATCAGCCAGTTGGCTTAGAAAGTTGAGTTGTCAGATTGCGCTATTTATTTATTTAACGCATATATTCTTCCGACAGTTGGCTCAGAAGGCTGAGTTGTCAGCTTCGTTACTTATTTATTTAAAGCATATATCCTGACTTTAAGAAGCGTATAATCAATTACATATTAGCACAAGAAAAATATACAGTTATATTAAATATATTGAAAATATACGATACGTATAATCAAATGCATATTAGTACAGGAAATATATATTATATATACACACAATTTAAATATATTGTCTTTATGTTCTACGATGCAAAACGCTGAACTCACACGTAATAGAGCCATGTACATATGTGCGTCGCGCGTTAAATGGGGTTCGACCCCGTCCCGACCTTCCGCGGTACCGTAGGTCCAAGGCGGGAGTAAGACAACTCGTACGAAATAAAAAATAAATGAACAATTCGTACGGAAAAAATAACTCCCTAATAACCCCGTAGGTCTAAGGCGGGTGTAAAACTCGTACGAAAAAATAAAAAATAAATGAGCAATTCGCACGGAAAATAAATCCCTACCGTAGGTCCACGCTGAGGATAAAACAACTCGTACGGGGAAAAAGAAAGAAAAAATAAGCCCCTAATGATCCCCTTAGGTCTAAGGTGAGGATAAAACAATTCGTACGAAATAAAAAATAAACGAACAATTCGTACGGAAAAAAGTTCATCTAAAAATCGTGTAAACACTTACCCATTTCAAAGTAGGTCTAAGGCGTGTGTAACACACAACTCGAAAAGTTCTTGCCAGAGAACAATTCGTAGAGGACACACACACGCACACACACAAACACACACATATATATGTATATATAAATATATATACAGACTAAAGTGCTAAGTTCATCTAAAACGTGTAAGCACCACCCCGTTTTAAAGTAGGTCTAAGGAGGGTCTAACACACATCAATTCGAAAAGTTCTTGCCAGAGAACAATTCGTACAGGACACACACACACACATATATATATTTATTTATTTATATTTCATATAAATGCATATACAGACTAAATTCCCAGAAATAATAATTACAATTTTGTGCTTATTTACCAGAAAATCGTACAAGGTAAACATCTAATATTTGCGCTTATATCTCCAAAATTTGAGAGCATCTGTGAAAGAAATATGTTCATATTTATCCTTCTTGTTTAACAAACGATTCACGGCTCTAAAGTCTGATAAAAACTCGGACAACCACTAGCCACAAACCTCATCATATCTATTCTGTTTCTTGTCATATAAATAAACAAAGGCAAATTCATTGCAACTTCTCGACTCTTGTCCCCATATATATGGTTTAAACGAATTACATTCACAATATTTTTACCTCAGCATAATAATAATAATAATAACAATAATAATGACATGGTACAGACAAAGTTACGCTATCGGAAACAGGCGGTGCATCATGCTCCTGAAGAATCATGCACCAGGAATGAAAAACGCCTCGTTTAATCTAAAAACATTTGTTTAATAAACTTCAAAAGAATTTGATATTTTTCAGTTCCGAGTAACAACGATACCGATACATATATCTATCTACCTGTCTATCATCTATCTATCTATCTATCTATGTATCTATCTATCAGCCTCCCCGTCCATTTATCTCTCTATCTATCTCTCTCTCTCTATATATATATATATTTTTTTTTATCTCAGCATAATAATAATAATATTAATAATGACATGGCACAGACAAAGTTACGCTATCGGAAACAGGCTGTGCATCATGCTCCTGAAGAATCATCCACCAGTATTTTTCAGTTCCGAGTGACAACGATACATATATCTATCTATCTACCTGTCCATCATCCATCTATCCATCTATCTATCTGTCCGTCTGTCCATCTATCTATCTATCTATATATATATATATATCTCTCTCTCTCTCTCTATATATATATATATATATGTATGTATATATTGGCGTAAATAAAACCAGAAACACATCACTGTTTATTTAGTCAAATTGTTTAAACCAATTTCGCAAAATAAATAAATTGAAAATAAGTAATTATTACATTCCTATACATGCGTCGGAATATTAGCTTTCCTAGATAAGTTTTTAAATAGATGGTTTCCAAATGGCCAGACACTATTGTCTTTGCGATTGTTCCAAGGTCTGCGTCATGATAGGAATTTCTGACAGACAGATGTTTCTCAAATCTTAAACCTATATTTGCTCTAAGTCAATATATATATATATATATGTATATATATATATATATACACTTACAGTAATGAGGAGGAGAGAGTTATTCTAGGATAGTCATAAGGATTTGGTACAGACAAAGTCAAGCTATCGGAAACAGGCGGTGCATCATGCTCATAAAGATTCATGCACCAGGACTAAAAATCACCTTCGTTTAATCTAAAAACATTTGTTTAATAAACTTCAAAAGATTTCCAATTCAAATAATTTAATTTCAATACCCTTGCATGATAATTTCACAAAACACTTTGCGATATATATATATTATATATATATATATATATATATATATATATATATACAAGATCTACCACGTTATATATTTTTGGGTAAAATGAATGAGTATTTTTGCGGGGTTTCGGGCATTTTCCGAAACAACAAATTCAACATCTTTTATATCGTGTTCACCCTTTTACACGATATATATCACACACACACACACACACACACACACACACACACACTCACACACAAACACACACACAAAAAGAAAGTTTTGTCACGGTCTCAGGCTAGATGACCCGACCCATTGTACTAACTCATGGATTATTATTATTATTATTATTATTATTATTATTATTATTATTACCATTGGGAATCGTACCTCAGACCTCAAAGCCTCCACCTCGCTTACAGGAAGAAGGTATCCACCAACTGTTCGAATCACGCATACTATTTGAGGGTACAGGATTTTTCCATGAAACCGTGGATGTTGGTACATCACCGGTATGGTACGCAAGGCCTTTTGAGTGAGTTCTTATCCTTGTATCTTTCTCTCAGGATATGATGAATTCCCTCCCTGGCCCGAGTCCAGTGCTTCCTAGAGCTAGGCGGCTGTCTTCCCTGTATTTTGTCACGGCGGCACAGCGGGTCATCTACCTCTGTGGAAAATTCATCATCCTAAAAGTGTATCTTTATGGCTAATCGCAGCCGTCCATACCTCAGGTTCGAAAGGTATCGAATAAATTTAACTTAGGGCCCTTGTCACGCTATTAATTATATTCACTCACAATTAGTTAGCTCTTAAGGGCAGTTTAAGCGCTTTATTCAGTAGATTTAAATCCGTTAAACAACCAATTAAATAATTAGAATCAAATTTGTTTAATTTAGGTTGAAGTTAGGGCGATTTATATTTAAAACTCTGACATTTCTCATAATTATTCTTTTAATTTATTTTATATCAAAGTAAACCTTGTTATTTCTCTCTAACGTATTAGATCATGAATCTACTTTTTGCAATTGGTCATGATTAAATTTTAGCGTCTTTTTTTTTTAAATTGTATTTGGTTAAACACTCGTCCAGCGAAGCACTACTTTAAAACTCCAATGCTCCATTTTCAATATTATTTATCATCACAAATATTTAGGACCAACCACGTTCAAAGTTAAAAAAAAAATTTGGGGGGCAGAAATTTTACTAATTTTTCCACGTACGGTTTTCCATTTTAGGGTTTTTACTCAAAGACCGATTTTTCTTTATCTTTTGTAGTATCATTAACACTTACTGATATGGCTGTATATTTTGTTTTGGGGATATCATTATGCGTATCAATATTTTTATTATGTTGATAATTCACGACTGTGCTAAATTACTGTTACTTAATCTTGAAAATAGGAACAAATGACCACATATTTGTGTCGCATTTAATTTCTCTATTGAATTTTTTTTAATTTGTTTTCCGAAAAGATTGCTTATGGACAATCAGGTGTTTTTCATGTAGCCTTTCTGCGAATTTTTAAATACAATGCGGCGCATAAAGAGAATTTGTGTTATCACTGTTCACCTACTAAACATTAATAAAGAGAAATATTTCACACATAGATCCAGTTGAGAGAGACAGAGAGACAAGCATTTTATTTCGGAAATGACAGAACATTTTTTTCAATTTAAAAATTTCAGAAGTTTTATAATTTATAACAATAAAAATTAGGTTTTAAATTTGTATAAACCAGTTATTAAAAAGGTAACAATATATATACGTATATATATACATATATATATATACATATATATATATATATATATATATATATATATATATATTATACATATATATATATACACACACAAGTGTTTCATTACTCTCAAATTTTAGGCCTATTCGATTGCTTTTCAAAAGCTTACTATCGATATTATATGATCAGACATTGCTCTTCTGAACACTTCAACTGCATGTCTCCTTCTTTATGAAACGCATGCAGTATCAATCTTTCTACACATTCTCATTCTTTTTCTGTCCAACTCTCTAACTTACGGAATATTGATATTTTGAATCTTTCATCTAATCAGCCGATCAAATCTGGAACATTCTTCCTCAATCCTTCCTTCCGCCTGTCTTTGACCTCCAATCTTTCAAACGCCGAGTATATAGACATCTCGAAAACCCTAGACCTTGATTTTGGGTATCAACTTCTTCCTCATGGGGGAGCTTTTCTGCGGACATTCACCCCTGGCCATTCCTACCTGTAAAGCACAATGTGGCGATTGTGGTTTGGTTGCTTCAGACATAATGACGAGATAATGTGAACGCTGCACCCATATAAAAGGTTGGAAAATACTATATTTCGTGCTTCCGCTGAGAGGTATGGCGTAAATTTTGAATGGGCTTGTTTTTAAAACCAAGTAATATAACCACACATATTTATATATACATTTCTCATAATTATTCTTTTAATTTATTTTATATCAATGTAAACCCCGTTATTTCTCTCTCTCTCTCTCTCTCTCTCTCTCTCTCTCTTTAATGCTGTGAATATTTGGTTTAGAAGGTCGAGCTGCCAAATAGCAATTAGCCATTTGAGTTAGTTCTTATCCTTGTACCTCTCTCTCTTTCTCTCTCTCTCAGGATATGATGAAATCTCTCCCTGACCGAGCCCAGTGCCTCCTAGAGCTGGGCGGCTGTCTTCCCTGGAGCGCAGCAAATCCCAGCTGTTCTTCCTTCCACACAATTGGTTGGTAGATAAACGGATACCCTAGGTGGCCTAGTGGTTAAAACGTTGGGGTGTTGATGGGGCATGGGTCGGTTTCCACGTTATACTGTAGGTCTAAGGTGGAGTGAAAAGCTTGACCTTCGTCAGAATGAACAATTCGGGGGGAAGCTAACCAAAGGTTAACCAAAGGACAGGAGAGGCGCCCCTATATCTGCATCGGAAAAAAGTTCATCTAAAAAATCCAGGGCGCCCTAATGATCAAAGAAAAAAATGGGTTCGCAACCCGACGCGACCAAAAAATTTTGTTACAGTACACTCTTTTATAACGATTTCATTAACATTAAGTTTATCAGTTTATTGGTAGGCAGCCAGTATAATTAAAGATCCATCGAAGGACTTTCAATTTTGGATTGGTTTTATTGTAAACGTTAAAATATTTTTCAGCAGTTGCGACTAAAAGATAGTGTATATATATATATATATATATTATAATATATATATTAATATATTTGCTTGATGATAAACTGTCGTACGCATAATAATTTAACCTCAAATAAATAGAATAGAATAGAATAAAATTTATTAATAATAATAAAATACATATTTTACATACAAAGGTCAAAGAATACTCACCCATCAGAATTGAGAGCGCTTTTAAATAGGTCGTACTAGCGAGTTCGGCTAGTGGCTCTTACCGGACAGTTTCTTTACACAAACAAACCGTCAGACTTCGGTGCAATAATTTTATAGGTTTCCAATTATCCCCTCAGGGCACTATTGTAGGCCTAACAGATAACATTTCAGTGAGCCGTACATATGTAATACTCAGCGGAGTAAGTTTTACACAATTATAAGGGTTAAGAATTAGGCATTTCCTTAAGATAATATTGGTATGTCTACCAAAAAGGTATCACCGCCTAAAAAAATTATTTACCCTTATTAATAGTGAAA
Organism: Bathynomus jamesi; assembly: GCA_023014485.1. NCBI lineage: Eukaryota > Metazoa > Arthropoda > Malacostraca > Isopoda > Cirolanidae > Bathynomus > Bathynomus jamesi. The sequence goes on along the minus strand of JAJOZX010000035.1, from coordinate 1,004,144 downwards.
TAAATACGTAGGTTTTGCAATTTACAATGGCATAATCAACTGTGAAACTTGACTATTTATTTTATTCAATTTGGCCCTCAAGCTTTACTGAGCTCTTATTAAAATAAAACAGACGATTTACCCTCCAACAACCACTAAGCCGTTGAGATGCAATGTATATATATATATATATATATATATATATATATATATATATATATATTCTAATTTATATTTTACCAACACCGAATTCGAAATTTATGTTAGTCCATGCCGCTGCCCACTACATCATCTGAAGTGAGAAATGTCAGCTTTAAATACCCACGGGTATTATTTGACCTAGTGAATGAAATTATGCTAGGCATTGTTTAAAGTAAATAATAATAATAATAATAATAATAATAACAATGGCGATTAAACTCATTGATACCTGCAGTAACGAGGATGGGCTTGTGTAAAGAAAGACTGAGAACGTAGGACACTCATTACGACTGACACAGGTAAAGTGTCGCTATCTTGGGGAGGAGACACAAACATGCGGTGCAACATGCTCCTGAAGATTCATGCACCAGGACTGAAAAACAACTCGTTTAATTTAAAAACATTTGTCTAGTAATCTTCATTTAACAATTTCACTACCAAAAGAATTAGATCACCTTATTACTAATTTCACTCATTGATTATTTCAAATGCAATGAAAACATTTAAGAATCCTATGCGTCACATAATTATCCATTTCAACTCCTTGTTTAAGACTTCCATCAAATTATGTGAACTAATTTTTATCCATTTCCGTGAAATTCCGAACCACGACCCACCACGGGTGGTCAGAAATTAAAAGGCCTTCCCCGAACTCGATCTCACGGCACCCCGATCAACACCCCAGCGTATTAACCACTAGGCTACCCAGGGTACCCATTTGTCTGCCAAACAATTTTTTCTTGGAACGCTTCTCTCGCTTTGCTGTTCGCCTTTATGTGCCAAAATGGTTTGCGGCTCCTATCGCATCTTTTGCACCAAAAACCGATTTGGAGTATCTAAAAGAGCTTCAGCAATATGATGATAAGGAACTTTCAGCAATAGCTAGCAAAGCACTATGCCGTCACCTCTGGTATTGAAATGAAGAACTTGTGTCGCTTGCCTTTTTTGATGATGGAAAGACCTGGTTCAGAAATACCAGAAAAAAAATTGCTTTTGACCACACTCATGATGACCCACTAGAGAAAAGTCTGGCGGACTTTGTCACAAACTCAAGTCGCTCCTTCAATCGACGTTTCTCGAAGTAGATCCTGCAGAATGGGATAACAGGAACGACTATAAATTAGCTAAGGAATATGTTAAAACAATGAATGTTGTAAACGATGATGCAGAGAGAGCGGTCTCATTAACTCAGAATTTCAGCAGTCATCTCACAAAAAACGAAGAACAACTGCAGTACCTTCAAGTCGTGGAAAAACACCGAGAGCAGTTTCCAGAGGCAAAGAAATCAATGATAAAGACAGGAAGCACAACAACTTCATGAGTTAACATTAAAAAGTGGATTAGGCCTATTGGGGATACCACTTAAAAAAAAAACGCGCCTATTGTAGTTACCTCCTGGGTGGTGCGGAAAAGCTACACATTTCAGAGTTTGTCGGCACCACTGAATATTAGGGAATCCGGCTGAGACTTCACTCAAAACTTCCTCTCGACACGAATAACAAATTCCAGGGGTGATACCTAAGAAAAGAAAAAAATTATTTTTCACCCCTATGAGCCTGGGCCGGTGTATATATATATATATATATATATGTGTGTGTGTATATATATATATAAGTTATTAAACTATGGCGACTGGCTGCTTACCCTCTAAAGAAACTGTTTGATAGTCGATTACGCCACACGAATGTCTGGATTTTATGCCACATAGCTGTGATGTTGAAGTCGACATTATGCGGAGTGTTATGAGAACATTTTCTATCACTCCTTCTTTAATTTTACTTTAGGTTAGGTTGTCCGCATTTGAAGACCCTAGGCTCAACCCTCCGCTACATATATATATATATATATATATATATATATAAAAGTTTTGTTATATTTTTCTATAAACACCCACATATATACATTTCATATACTTTTGTGGGTCTGAGCTGCAAGATTAGGTTACCCTCTCCCCCTTGGAGACCACATATATACAATTCATACTGTCGGGGGACTAGGGTGTTAAACCAGTCTGACCTTGTTGCATGCAATGTTGTATGCACTTGCATTGCACTCGACATTTTTACCATCATAATAATGAAGCAGGTTAAAAAGTCTTGGCCTCCTGACAAACAAGCTATTTTCCTTCAGTGTTGAGGAGGTCCCTTGTCGGGCCTTTAATTTGGGAACACTACACATTCTGCCTTTCCTATTTCCCAGCGTTGTTTGGATGGTCATTGGGTTTAGTTTGAGGTTTGGTACCAGGTTTTCGATCATTTTCCATATTTACATTATGGTATACCTCTCTCTTCTTCTTTTCAGGTAGTACAGATTTAGTTTACATAGTTTTTCCCAGTAGTTGAGTTCTTTGCAGCCATCAATATTGGCTGTGAAATGTCTCTGCATTTCTTCTAGTTTATTTATTTCTTCCTTTTTTATGGGGACGTCAAAACTGAGCAATATTCAAGTTTTGGTATGATCAGTGTTCTCAGCAGGGGAATCATTACTGTCTTGTCCCTCCTTTTGAACGTTCTTAGTACCTCTCCCGCGAATCTTTTTGCTCTGTTTATTGGTATCTGATTTTGTGTCTCGAATTTCGCATCATCATTCATTATTACTCCCTAGTCGACCGCTTTCGTGCTTCTCTGAATTTCCTGTCTATCTGGAGCATAATATGCAGTCTGTTTAAGTTCCTCATTTCTACCATATCTCAAGAGCTGAAATTTCTCAGGTGTTGAAAGTCATATTGTTTGTTTCTGACCATGGGTATATTTTGTTCGTGTCCCTCTGCAATGCCACCACTTCATTTGCATCGCTGATTTTTCTGCTGATCTTTGATCGTCCGCAAAGGATGTTACTATACTGTTGCTGTTTACTCCACTGTCTATGTCTGAGGAAGTTGTAGATCCATTTTCCCACTTTGCCTGTTATTCCCATATGTTTCATTTTATGTGCTATTATACCATGATCACACTTGTCGAAAGCTTTAGCAAAATCCGTGTATATGACATCATAGTTTTCGTTGCCGTCAAGTGTATCTAGGATATTGTTATAATCCACTATAAGTTGTGATAGGCATGATCTTCCTGATCGGAATCCGTGCTGATTTTCGTTGAATCTTTCCAATGTCTCCAAGAGGTCACAGATTTTCCCTCTGATATAAGGGGGCGTTGGTCTGTTTACAAGTATATATATATATATATAAATGGAAGATGAATTATGAAGAGTCCATGATGAGTCAATGATTTTAAATAGAAATTAATCATCAGGAATTTCAGGAGTGTTTTGCTGACTGACCGTTTACAATCTGATGAAAATTCGGCTCAATTTATTAGAGTGACGTGTGGTATTAAATTGAATATGCAAAACAACATTAAAGAAGCGCATAACGAGTTTTCTTTCTAAGCGCTCCCGCTGAATATTTTTGTTTTTTAACTTCAAGTTTTTAATGCTAAAAATTTTTTTTGGGGGTTATCTTTGTCCTGTTCTTTTAAGGTTTATTATTATGCACACGAAAAAGATTTGCATTTATGCAGGACGTATTTTTTTAGACGAGTCCATGATTTTTGTTGGCAACGCCTTTTTGTTTTAAACACAAATTTTGGACGAAATTAGGGCTCATCCTTCCTTTCGAACAGAAGTTTTTTAGCCAGTGAGAATTTAACATTTACCTTAAGCTCACGAAACACTTACATTCTGAGTGCAGCTTCACAAATTTGGTCTCACTAGCTTTGGATGTGAAACTCAAAATTTTTATGGCTTTGGTATTTTTCTAAATTTATGGACCGATTTATTTTTCCTCGATTTCACAAAAGAGTATAAAACTTTGTACAAGCGTGGTCTGACTAGATCAGTGGTTCTCTACCTTTTTTAGCCAACGCCTCCTTATGTCCATCAATATTTGCCAGTGCTCCCTCATAAAGATAATAAGAAAAAGGGATAAGTGATAAGTTATTTATTAATAGAGGGTAACAATTTTAGTTTCCTAGCGCCCCCTTAAGATTCTGAAACGCCCACAGGGTGCGGTGGCGCCCATGTTGGGAACCACTGGACTAGAGGCACAAAATTATTTATTATTTTTTATTATGAGCAAGGCAAATTTTAAATAGCCGAAATTTTGTTTTTGCGTGCTGCCGACAGGAGACGTGACACTATCAAGGAATAAGCTCCGCCCAGCTTCATTTTTTTTCGGACTCACTCTTACTCTTAATTAACTTACTCAGCTGAACATCTTTATGGTCACATAAACTTTGCTCTAAACCTTTGGTAGTAAACGAATTTGGGACCTTTTCCAGTTTGTGTACCTTTTTTCATATAATTTATTTTTGCTTCTTTTCAGATCAAAAATGAGTGATAATATCAATCTCTTTAGTTAGGCTTATAAGGCTAACTAACGAAAATATCACGACCTAACCTAACCAATCGTTAGGTTAACTGTACGCCCTTGACGATTGGTTAGGTTAGGTCATGATATTTTCGTTAGTTAGCCTTATAAAACAAAAATAAATTATATGAAAAACGGTACACAAACTGGAAAAGGTCCCGAATTTGTTCGATGTTTACATCAAATTATTTGCGACAACGTCCCCTTCTTTAAGTGTAAGTATTCTGAAAAATATTTTAGCCTTTGGAAGAGCAGTCCGCGAAGTGTTAGTCAGGGTCAAAAAAAGGTAAATCACATTATATTCTCAACCTAAGTATTCACAGGAGCTTTCTTTCCAAATAATCCTCAAAGGCACAAGCTCCGATATTCCTATATTTCCTGTATTCTTTATTGTTCACATAATGAAAGCACACATAAATGGAATATATATATATATATATATATATATATATATATATATATATATATATATATTTATCCCTGAAGATAGAGGATTTAAGGAATTCTTTCCACGTGGTCCCAGCGTGTCGCAAAAGGCGACTAAAAAAATAAGGGACGGGTGCGAGGGGTTGGAAAATCCTCCCACCTGTATGTAATCGCATTTAATGGCAAGTCATCCAAAAACAAGCTTTTTCCGAACGGGGTCCCTCAAGGCTCTGTTCTCTCACCAACACTGTTCAACTTATACATGCATGACATTCCAACACCCATAGATAACAAGCTTAACTTATCATCATATGCAGATGACATCACTTTACCATCCACCCACAACAACATCGACACCGCTACAAATAACATACAAACATACATAAACAATATACAAGACTGGCTCACACACAATAGACTCAAAGTAGCGCCCACAAAATCAACCATCACCTTGCTAACAAGAAACACAAAGGAACACCAGATAACTCCACAGCTTACACTAAACAACACGAACATTCCACACACTCACAGGACCAAAATACTTGGGGGTCACATACAACACATCATTATCTTTTGCAAACCACATTCAGGACATTACAAACAAATGTACGTCAAGACTTAACACGCTTAGGATACTAACAGGCACAAACTTTGGGCACCAGCAGGAAACAACATCACTCATATAGAACCAATATATTCGCTCAGTTTTGGACTATGCTAGCCCATGCTGGGCACCCATTATCTCAAACACACACATAAACACCTTACAGACAATACAAAACAACGCACTTGTATCATTACAGGATGTACTCAAACAACACCAATAGAACACCTGTACACAAAAACAAAAATACTGAAAATTAGGGAACATTTAGACATGAGAGGAACACAAATCATGGTGGCAACGACAACTAACCCACAACACCCTTGTCACTACATGTACAATCATGCACCAACACCTCGCACCATTAGGGTAACACTAGAGAGACATATAACCAAATACTCCATTCCATACCACGCCCCACAGACATCACATCATACAGAAAACATATACACACTCACACCTAACCCACAAAGCACTGACACGACTCGGTCCGAATGCGGTCCTAGGTGCGAAGCCGCCACCCATTGACAGGTCAGAGACCAGCCTGAGCAGATCGGATCGAGTTAACTTAGCACGATTCCGATGTGGACATCACCCTAACTTACAGACATATAAACACAGACTAGACAACTCTACAGACGACACCTGCCACCTGTGCCAGGACACCCCACAAACAATTGAACACATTATGATAGACTGTACCGGTCTAGCACAACATAAAACACAACAAACATCACTAATGCGCTGAACCTCTGGTCCACTCCGGAGAGGGCGATCGGTTACCTGCGTGCCGCCGGCTTGCTCCATCAGGGTGGGCTGATCGGCTAACCAACAACAACAACAACAACCTGTATGTAACTTTCCACAAACAAGAACGGTCAAAGAAGGGGCATAGTGGGGAGCTTTCCCGCGACGGCTCAGACTGGGGTGTCTGAATGTGCGTGGATGTGTTCAGGATGATAAGAAGGGAGAGATTGGTGGTCTGTTTCGCGAGAGGCCTGTAGGTCCTGACCTTGAGTGAAACAAAGCTGAAGGGTAAGGGTGTGAAGTGGTTTGGGAATGTTTGGGGGTTAAATCCGCGGTTGGGGAGAGGTTCACTTCTGATACATGATGGGCTATGGGAATATGTGAAAGAGTGTAAGAAAGTGAGTTCAAGGCTGATGTGGGCTAGAATGAAAGTGGGCCAAGAGAGATGGGTGATTGTTAGTGTGTATGGACCTGGGAGTGAGAAGAGTGAAGAGATACGGAATGCGTTTTGGGACGAACTGGGTGTGTTTGGGTAGTTTTGATGCGAGGGACCGAGTTGTCGTGGTAGGGGACTTGAATGCGAGAGTGGGGAATTTGCCAATTGAGGGTATAGTTGGGGCGCATGGGGTGCCTGGTGTGAATGGAAGGAGGAGGGGTAGACAGAGGAGGCGGTGGAAGGATGGAGTGACTGAGGCTTTGGGTCAGCGGGGCCTGGACGTCTGGGAGGGTGAAAGATGCGCGCTAGATAGAAAAAATGTGGAGCGATGTGGTATATGGGGGCCGACGGCCTGGCAATGTGCCGACTCAGAATATATGAAGCGGTTTGGGTTAACCGTGGAGTAGTCTGCGGGGCTGGGCTGAGGCAGATGCATTATTGTTATGACAGCTGATGAAGTGAATGTGAGCGATTGAGGCGTTTCCTGCCTGGTCCTGAGGCAACTTCACTTCGGTGGGAGAGGCGTTTCGGTATTAAAATATATATGTGTATATATATATATATATATATATATATATATATATATTATATATATATATATATATATTTATATATACATATATACTCGTACATGGGATGATGATGATGATGATGATATCTTCATTTACACACGCCTAAAGAGGTAGGGTAATCTGCACCAAATTTAGTATGCAAATTAAGAGAGAATCAGGGAAGGTGTTAGTAACACACCTGGCCCTCCCAGTCTCACACCCTTGAGGGTGAACTGTGATGGAGCCTCCTAAACGGCTAGGGTACTCTGCACCGAATTTAGTATACACATTAAGAGAGAACCAAGGAAGTTTTAGTTACACACTTGCACCTCCAAGTGCCCGTTGTAGGTTAGGTTTCGAGGGGCTTTTGCTGCGCAAGATGTAGCGATCATTCTAGTACACACAAACATACACACATATAATCACATATATATATATATATATATATATACGCACACACACACAATTACTGAATCTCCAGTTTAAGAAACTTTTCAATGTAATCTCCACGAATGTACGAGTAATTCGGGAAAACTTAAAGATAATGCACGTACCTCTCTAATCATCTGAAAGAAAAAAAGGAAAAATAACTCATTTTATTTAACTGCCAGTGATTAGCACTAAATGAATTGGCAGTTTACATGTTTTTTACTTCCTTGGAATGGGAAGATACGTTTCGGGCCACATTAAATTAGATTTTTCTCTATTAAGATCGCAACTTGGCAGGTAGTGATTATTGCTTTAGAAATTAATGTTCCTTAAAAAATTTATATGAATAAATATCCTCTTATGGATGTGATATCATGCAAGCTACAACTCTACAATATTAAATGTTTAATTCAATGTTTCTAACGCTCTCATTTCAACCTTTTTAATAGTCTTAAAATGCTTTTAATTTCAAAACCTTAAAGTGGTTTGCAGTGTTTGTCAGTGGTTGGCAGGAGAATACTTTGTCTATTAATGGGTTTCAGTTTTGGTTCTTTCCCTGAATGATTGTTTTATACATTGATAAATATCAACATACGAGTAGTATGCGTATTTATTCGTCTCAAGTATTTCTTTTACTTATTTATGCACTCTAAATTTGGTACTTTAGGACTAATTTAAGTAAATACATGTAAAATTTTTGTCCAACTGTACTCTTGGCACTTGAAATCCACCTTGTATTTTTTACTATATATATGTACAGTTGCCCGCATATGTAATGTTCCTCGCCTCACAGGCAACTCCGTACATGTGGCAACGCCGCAGCGTTAGTGAAGGTATCCCAACTGGGGGAAGGTGGGGTCGAGGGGGGGACAACCGATTCCAACAGCAGAAACAATGATATGCAGGTAAGGTGCTGTTCAAAAATTACATTATGATATTTTTGCTAAAACCTGACACCCTGCCCCCCAGTAACGCTCTGCAACGTGTTGGGTGTAGGGTGGGGGGAGTGTTACATAACATCTTAGGGGGTGGCTGATCTAGCGTTAGAGAACGTTCCTGGGGGATCTGGTGTGTCAAGTTTTAGCAAAAATAGTGTTACATAATTTTTGAACGGCCCCTAATTATAATGTAATATCTGTGTTCAAAAAGATAAACGATTAGTATGATCGTGAATACCTTTGAACTACAGGTTTACTAGTCTTATACAGTAATAAGGTTCAATTATGATTACTGCAAGTCGATATGAACAGATACCACAATATAGCTTTTTACATACTAGTGAATTTGAACCAAAAATAGACATTACACAACCATCCTCCACATTCCCTCATTCCCCTTCCCCACCCACCAGTCTCGCGTATATTAAATCATTATGTAACAATACTAATAAAGCTGTTTGTAGAGTCAGTGTGCAGCCTTAAACCTTTTCTAATTTACGAATCTACACAATTATGTATATATGTATTGACATGGAGCGAGAAAAAGATTGAGACAGTGTGAGAGAGAGCGAGGTAGAGGGGCAGAGCGAGTTAGTGGGAAATGGTTTATCGATTGTTACACAAAGAACTTGTTAACAGTTTCGATCTGAATAACAGTAACTGATTACCAGAATCACATAAGAATAATCCACGGTTATACTAGCATAAATATATTTATATATACTGTACTTATAAATTCATATAATATTATACTAATATTTGTGAAATGAAGTTGATGGGCCAAACCGTGGTGTTGACATGGTTACTTGCTGTCGCCGTCCAGGAGAGACTACATGTGGGCATGTCAGTGGAAGCCATAAGGTGACGGTTGCATGAAGCAGGATATCACCAGCGATTTGTGGCTGATGCCTATTATATTAATAGTGTTTTGTAGATTCTATTTGTATTATCAATGTGGAGAGATAATGATTTAATCACGATGGAAAGATAAACCCATTAATGTTTCCAAGCTTTCCTGTTTCATTATCAATGTGGAGATATTATTAGATCTTAACAAGGAATTATATATATATATATATATATCGTAAAGAACGACGCTTGTATAGGAGATATTCCGCGCAAGACGAGAAAGAGAAAACAACAAATGAAAAAATGAAGTACCACCTGGGAATCGAACCCGGGATCTTCCGATTGCCGGTCAGACGCGATAACCACTACACCATGGACTTCACTCTTCCAAATGCCGTAATTCCTCTACATACTCGCAGAAACCACTGCCCCAAGGGGGCACCTCCCGCATGCCGTAACATTATATACATTCAACTGCAAAGAACACGCAGTATAAATAACGTAAAGAACGACGCTTGTATAGGAGATATTCCGCGCAAGACGTCTTGCGCGGAATATCTCCTATACAAGCGTCGTTCTTTACGTTATTTATACTGCGTGTTCTTTGCAGTTGAATGTATATATATATATATATTAGTGTGGACCAAAAAAATGAAGGTTTAAAAATCTTTGTTCCACATGAGTAATGTTATTCCCTTTGCTTACCTTAATCAAATTACAAACTTTGAAACCTCTACGTCAAGTTTTAGGGGTCCCGAGAAAATTGCACTTTTCCTTTTAATGCTGAAAAAATTAGTTTTTCCTCATTTTCATAAGTTCTGCTTTATTTTTTGTTGGAAATTCTTTACGATTCTTGAAAACTGTTTTGAGCAGGTATTGTTTGTCCTCTTCTTTAGTTGTCACTGCTTGATTAAATTTTTCAATCAATGCAACACCCCGCTCAGCTGTGTCATTTGTCACTCTAAGGGCACGAACTCTAGCACAGCCTCTTTGGTACTCAGGATCTATTCCCCATGTTGATGCAGAATTTTCAGTGAAGAGAGAATTGAGATGTAGAGCATCAAAAAGAGATTTAGTCCTTGAAGTAACAAAATCAGAAATCCTTTTTTCTTTAAAAGAAGCTAGGGTTACCTTTGCTTCTAAACGTTTCAGTCCCTTATTTCTTGGAGGCATTTTGATATTATTTCGCATTTGCTCCTTTTCTTCAAGGGATATGCTTTTGTCAAAGAAGCTTAATCCAACAAGTGTTTCTGAGAGGTACCACAGATGTCGTTTAATGGCATTTTGGGCTTGCTTGATAACACTTGATATCAAAGAATTTTCCTCCATTATTGCAAGATCTTGCAAAAATTTAAGATCAACATTTGGGGCTTCCTCTGGTTGAGAAGCTTTTGCCCAAGATTTTGCTTATACCAATGCAACAAATAAACAAAATTCTGTTATTGCATCAAGTTCTTTTTTAGTCATCTTAAATTGATTTTGGAGAAGAAAAAGCTTAAATGCATAAATTCCTTTTGCCATCCATCTTGCATGATGGTACGCTCCAGGTCTCTTCAAGGGAGTATTAGAAATGCTTTCTTCTCCAAAAAACAAGAGAACAAGTTGAAAAAATTCTTTATAATCATCTCTTGGCTGTTTAGAGTTGAGTGCCTCCTTCATGATTAAGACTGTTTGATTTTCTAAATCTTGAACTCTTTCAATTATTCTGCAGCTTTGGGAATCAACAGCAGTTGTGATTTGAGAATGATCCATAAAATCCCATTGAGTTTTGAATCTTTTGAAGATTGGAATATCAGGTTCAGAGGAATGGCCCATAGAAGTCCGGAAGACTTGAGATAGGACAATCTCATAAATATGGTGTCTGCAGGCTAAATATAAAAGCTATTTTCCAAGTTCTTGTTCAATTTTAGTGCAAGCTCCAGCATGGATTCCGGTATTGGATGCTGTTGTGTCAAATGACAGCCCAATAATTCTCTGGGTCATATCATGTTCTTGCAGGAGAGAAATGCAAACACGAGCAATCTCCGTACCCGTGCCAGCAGTGACTTTAGGAATTCCCAGCAATTTCTCTTCACCATTCCCACTGACTAACACTGCAATCCTTTCCGTTCTTCCTTCGCCTGCAAGAAAAAGTTAAAATATATAATTTATATATAATTTATATATATTTATTTTTAATATTTTATTTTATATATATTATATTATATATTTAATATTTTATTTTATATTTAATATATTTATATATATTATAATTTATATATATATAATATATAATTTTAAATTAAACGAGTTATTTTAAATTAAACTTGACTTATTTTAAATTAAACTTGATTTATTTTAAATTAAACTTGACTTATTTTAAATTAAACTTGATTTATTTTAATTTGAACTTGAGTTATTTTAATTTGAAGGTAAAATGGTGTAGATTGTGAAAACTACAGGGTGGGCCGTAAGTTTCCATACATAGGAAAAATAAACATTTTTTTATGGACAACCATTTTTATTTATATAATATGCTCTACATGGTTGCCATTGTTTTGAAAACACATTTCAATACGTGTTCCCCACTGTTGATGAACACGCATTAGCACAGTTGACGTTATGCTTGTAATGGCGTTGGTGATACGTTCCTTTAGATGATTTATGTCTCGTATCTTTTCCTGATACACCATGGCCTTCAAGTGCCCCCAAAGATAGAAATCAAGGGGGGTGAGATCTGGGGATCTGGGAGGCCACTCCACAGGACCACGCCGACCAATCCAAGCATCCGGAAACTGCTGATCCAAATACCGACGCACGTGAAGACCATAATGAGGTGGAGCTCCATCTTGCTGGAAGTAAACTGGGAAGTTACCTTCCTCGTTTAGCAGGGATGGGAAAATCTCTTCTTGCAACATGTTAAGATACCTTTCGGCATTAAGATTTCCACTGACAAAAATTGGTCCAATAATTCTGTCACCACATATCCCGGCCCACACCATCACTTTACCGGCACCTTGCATCTTCGTCGGACTCAGCCAGTTAGGGTTAGCATTACTCCAATAACGTATGTTTTGCCGATTAACCTCTCCATTGACGTAAAAATTTGCTTCATCAGTAAACAAGATCTTACAAACGCATATTCTTAGGGTATCTGAAACATAAAAACAAACGTTTAAATTTTCCTATGTATGGAAACTTACGGCCCACCCTGTAGCTTCAGACAGTGAAATGTAACCTAATTAAATAGAAATTTAGCTATCAAAATGTTTAATTAAAACCAACCAGATAATAACACATTGCCTAGGTGTGAAAACCAGACCCACAACTAAGTTTTTCACCTGAGAGATAAAATATAAATATGCTAAATTAATCAGACAAAAAAACTAACCTGATATCTCTGGGAGCATTTTTCCATCCCAATGAAGAACTAAAGGCTCTCCAGGACAAAATGCTTGCTCTTGATATTCTGTTGCTATTTCTTTGCGTAACTTTTGACGAGTTCGAAGCATAGTAGATTTTGACACTGTAATGTTTTCCAAATTATGGCCCAAAGACTGAGCAACAACAGCATAAGACATAGCTGCATCTCGATTGGAAAGATTCATTCTATCATAGGCTGCTACAACATTTTTGTCAATAGGCTTTGACTTTTTAGGAGCCAACATTTTCTTTTTAAATTGCTCTTCAGAGGGACCTTGAAAATTCATTTCAAGGTTGTCGTCATTAGTTGATGGTGATGATGATGATGACGATGTGAAATCATCTCTATTGGCAGGCAAGAATGATCTTTTAGATCGCTTCTGCTCTTTGAGGGCTCTTTCACACTCTAATTCTTCACGATGAAGCCTTCTTTTCTCTCTTTTTGCAAGAATTTGGTCTACTGTACCCATGCTACTTTGTGTAGGATCTTCTTGCTGGCTTAAGTAGAAAAGCTTGTCTTCTTCATTTGACATCATCAAAAGGGCATTAGAGTGACCAATATCAAGAATTTCAGCCTTAATTTCATCTTTAAACATAGCTTCTTCAATACGGCATTTTTCCTCGGGCCTTTTTCTGTTTTTCATTAATTTATCATAGCAGCTTATTAAAGAGTCAATCTTTCGGATGGCACTGTCTCTACGCATTGTGGGAATCCTGGCTTTCTCCCAGTAGGTCAGCACTTCATCTAAGCAAAAATTAATGGATCTTCTTCGTCCCAATTTTTCCTCTTTTTGATGGAAGAAATATTTTTGCAAAACTTGCAGTTTTGTAGGTAAGCGGCAACAAAGTATATCTTTATATAAATGGCCAATGAGCCAAACTTTAGTTTTAGAACGAGTAGCCATTTTTAGTTTAAAAAATTAAATTTCTGAAATAGTAAAATAAACCAGTTAAATTAGGAGATAAAAAGGATAACTAAAAGGTTCAAGCCAATTAGGCAAAGCCTTTAATTTAGAGTTGACCAATTAAGGATAATATATTTTATCCAAAATTTTTGTTTTCCTTATTAATAATTTTCTCTGAAATAATGATCTAAGATTGTTTTTGTACTCTATTAACACCAAAAATTTCTTAAATAAGAAGAAATTTTTTCATAAGTTGCAACTCAGAGTTGAGTTGATCATTGATGTTCTAAGCGCGCCTATTCATTGGAAAATTTTTATAAGTCATTAAATCTCGGGACCCCTAAATATTCTCATATTTGACCAAACGTTTGCTGACATGTATATCTGGTCCGAAGGAACAAGGGCATTAATGTGGAACAAGGATTTCTTCAACTTTATAATTTACCCCCCATTTTGGTCCACACTAATATATATATATATATATATACAATAAAACACCAATTCTTTATTACAACAATTATGCAATTGTTGAGAATGTTTTACGAAATAGTTTATCATACCAAATGCTCACAATTTGACATAGATTAACATAAATGACACAGCTATACCCGGTTCATAGTTAGTATTTGGTCCTTCCCCGATTATTTTCTATTACATCTTGTAATCTGTGTGGCATAGATGCAACATGGTTATGTATGATGTGTGGGTTCCTTCGGAACATCTCCCACTCAGCCATAGTGTGATCCAGCAACTGGCGGCTGGTCCGCTCCTGCCCAGGATCCCACGAGTTCACCACATTCCCCCACACGTTCTCAATGGGGTTAAGGTTACACCCCTTACTTGGTCAGTCCAGTAGTTCTAGATTTCGCTGCTCCTCGAACCACTTTCTAACAATCCTGGCGGTGTGGATGGGAGAGTTGTCCTGCAAATGGATTTTAAATATTAAAAGTAGAATTATATCTCATCTATACGCTTCATCAGTAACTCACTATTTGAGATAGGTTTTAATCCCTATGTATTAGGGTTTTCTCTCAGCTAAATGTAATTGTGCGCCGTCATACAAATAATACAGTCTGCAGTTATCCAGAATAAAATCCTAAAGTGTGGTCATAGTACTAAAAGAGTTAAAGAACAATTTTATAACCATTATTCGTCCCATGTAAATGTGGAAATCGGAAATACAAATGCGTGTAATACATAAACCTTATTCTAGTAATAGTATAATATTCTATAACACACAATTACAACATACCTGCATAAAGATAATGTGCTCATGATAAGGTAAGGCATACGCGCGTACAGAAGGCAGCATCACCTCCTCCATGATCTCTATATATTGATCTGCCGTAAACCTCCCGTGGATCTCAGTCAGCTCTCCTAGTCCTTGCACGTGCAGGTGCAAGTCCATCCCCACACATTCGACGTCACGTGCGTGCCCTCTCCGTGCCACTTCGTAAATATTTTGGCGGGCATATCTCGTGTTGTCCTGTCGACAACATCGACGGAAACGTCTTCTCGTCAGAGAAGATAACTCTGCTCCACTATGCGAGCTCATCCTTCATATGCTGGCGACCAAAAGAGAACCTGGCCTGACGATGTCGTTCCTCGATCCTCTCTTTTTTGGCAGGAGTACGGTGGTGGTATCCTGCTTCATGCAACTGTCTCCTTACGGTGTCCACTGACACGCCCATATGTAGTGTCTCCGGATGGCGACTGCGTTGTTGATAGGATCGTTGTGCACTTCGTTGATTATTCTCCGCTCTTCTTCTGGGGTGGTCTTTCTTGGTGCCCCACACTTAGGACGCTCTAGCAGATTCCCAGTCTCCTGCCGCCTCTGCACCCAGCGTCGAACAGTAGGCTTCGAAAGTCCCAGTTCCATGGCTATGTCAGCTACAGAGAATCCTGCTTCCCTCATACCAAATTATCCGACCTCGCTCTACAATTTTATCTTGAGCTGGCTTCATTTTCAGAGTCGGTGTTCGTCATACGGTGTAGAAATATGGTATGAACATAGATCATGCCAGTAACCATGTCAATACTTCGGTTTAGCCCATCAACGTCATTTCACAAACATTAGTATAATATTGTATGAGTTTATATGTATATATACTGTAAACCAGGTTAATTTCGCGGCAGCAAATTTTCGCTCTTTCATTTCCTTGGACGAGTTCGCGGCATCATAATTTCACGGTCAACAGTTACTAGTTATAATCTTACAGATTAAAATGACGTCATGAGTGACGACATTTATTCTGGACTGTGATTGGTCGAGGTTGAGGTCGCATATCAAAGCAAGTTTTACCTCTTGCTATGAGGATAAAGTTTCAGCAGCACTCAACGTAAATGAATCTCTCTGTAAGATAGATTTGAAGCTCTCCACACTGAAACATATTCATGCTAAATGGATTGTCTCTGCATGGGATAACCTATACAAAATGAGGGAGACCATTCGGAAGGATTAGGAAATTAGCGGCATTCATGACATTATTGTTATACAGTAATAATACAGTTTAATTTAAAATGTTTGTACTTTACTGCTTTTACTTTACAATGTTTTATTACAATATACTGAATTTACTTTTCAAATAAAATATTTTAATAATCTAAATTTTATTTTCTTACTATCTTCCAAAGATTAGTTAAAATTGTTAAATTTTCGTCTGCTGGATATTTTCGTGTAAACTATAGCGTACGCGAAAAACACGAAAATTTCCTGCAGGCAAACATTTCGCATTCACTTGCATATAAAAAGTTCTATTGTAGTAGCTGTTCATATAGATTTGCAGTAATCATAATGAAACCTTATTACTGTATAAAGCTAGGGGTCTTTTCGGTTTTAGGTCCGGCATTGGATTTTTTCCATATTTTTGTTATAGACGTAGATTTTTACGCTGATTCCATTTCTGCAATCTCTTTCTTGGAGAAATAAACACGAAAAAAGTTATGGCCCAAAACTTATATTCAAATATCCACTTATACTTAATCTAACCTAACCTACCCGACCCTAACCTAACCTGACAAATGGAAAGCGTATGAACGCATCGAACAGCTCGAAGGGTAGAGCTTCAGTCACAAAACAGTGAACCACAGCGAAAACTTCGTGGACCCTTCAACTGGAGCACACACGCAACGGATAGAGTCGACGTGGAACCAACTCAAACGCGGTAACAAGCGCCGGTGTGGTACGCACCGTTCCATGATCGACTCGTATCTCTGCGAGTTTCTCTGGCGTCGCCGGCGCGCAGGCAAAGATCTAGTGCAACAAATGCTGAACGATATTGCGCAGTTTGCCAAGTAGCAAACTTTGGTTTATGTTCCGTTCTGCGTTCTGGAAACCTGTAAACGTAATAAACTTGCACATAACTTTTTACGTGTTTATTTCTCCAAGAAACGGACTGCGGAAATGGAATCAGCGTAAAAGTCTACGTCTATACCAAAAATATGAAAAAAATCCAATGCCGGACCTAAAACCGAAAAGATCCAAAACTAGTAAACTACATGGAGTTCAACGCTGTTGACGATCATATTAATTGTTTATCTTTATGAACACAGACACTACATTATAATTACCTCTATGTCAATGACTGCACATTCAATTGTCATTTAGATACATATGTCTGTGTTATACAGGGTGTACATAAAGTCAGGATCTATTTTTGTGAAGCGCTTAGAAATTATATGGAATTCAATCATAAAATGATAAAGTGGTAACATTTAT
Source organism: Bathynomus jamesi (assembly GCA_023014485.1). Lineage (NCBI taxonomy): Eukaryota > Metazoa > Arthropoda > Malacostraca > Isopoda > Cirolanidae > Bathynomus > Bathynomus jamesi. The sequence continues at coordinate 986,596 of JAJOZX010000035.1, read as the reverse complement.
TAAATAATTAAGAGTAGGATTCGACGTGACGCCCATCAGTATCCCTGCACAGCTCAAATCGTTCCGCAGCATTTCTAAACACATTCTGGAGCATTTGCGGGGTTATGTTATCTGCAGCAGTTCGTATACGTGTACGTAAGTTTTCAAGACTCGTAATCTTCGTCTGATAGACGTGCGATTTGATAAAGCCCCATGCAAAGAAATCTAAAGGGATTAAATCTGGTGATCTCGCTGGCAAGGTCTGTTGCTTCCGCGTCCGATCCAGCGATTTGGAAAACGTCCATTTAGATAATCCTGAACAATTTTCGCATAGTGACAAGGAGCACCATCATGTTGATAGACGACGGTACTAACAATCCTCTCCCCGTCGTCTATCAACATGATGGTGCTCCTTGTCACTATGCCAAAATTGTTCAGGATTATCTAAATGGACGTTTTCCAAATCGCTGGATCGGACGCGGAACGGAAGCAACAGACCTTGGCCAGCGAGATCACCAGATTTAACCCCTTTAGATTTCTTTGCATGGGGCTTTATCAAATCGCACGTCTATCAGACGAAGATTACGAGTCTTGAAAACTTACGTACACGTATACGAACTGCTGCAGATAACATAACCCCGCAAATGCTCCAGAATGTGTTTAGAAATGCTGCGGAACAATTTGAGCTGTGCAGGGATACTGATGGGCGTCACGTCGAATCATACTCTTAATTATTTAATAAATGTTACCACTTTATCATTTTATGATTGAATTCCATATAATCTCCAAGTGCTTCACAAAAATAGATCCTGACTTTATGTACACCCTGTATGTTGTTGGACTCGGTTGTCCCCCCTACACTCCACCTTCCCCCAGTTGGGGTACCTTGACTAACACTGCTACGTTGCCACATGTACGGAGTCGCCTGTGAGGCGAGGAACATTACATATGCGGGCAACTGTACATACATAAAATAAAGGATGTACAGTATAATGCAGTTGTCCTTTTCCATCCAAAAACAGAATTTCCAACGTTTCGAACACGTTCTGTAGGATATCGGTGATTGGGTGATGCACGTCACAATTCACTAATGAGAAAACATATACGGGGCTCTAATAAACCTTCGCCCCCCCGCCGATGGCCTAAACCATTAGAGGTACAGTAAAACTAAACATACCTTACAAAAGAGAATTTAATCCTGCATTTAATGAGAAACAATTAAAACTTGGTGTTCCCGCTATTGGCTTCCAAGACAGCCTGAATTCGCTTTGGGTAGCTTGCAAAATTGCTAAAACAGTTTCAATGTGTTGCGTCATTGTATCCTTCGAAAATCGATTTGCTGCAGGTTCTTGAAACAAGAGACATTCAACCTTGTCCTTTATAACTGATCCAATGTGTTCACAGACGTTCAGGTCAGGAGAATTTCCTGGCCATTCTTCATTTCCAAAGAAATCGATCTCATGGTTCCGCAACAACTGTTGAGTGGCTAATGCCTTAAAGCAGCGGGCCTTATCGTGCAGAAGTGTGACCTGATCGACATCCATAACATTGTTTGGGTTTCCTAGAAAAGGAATGACATGCTGGGATAGAATAATATCACGAAAATACTGTCCATCCCAACTCTGACCATTTGGCTTCAGCACCCACATGAGCTTCTTTGCAGTGAACAAAACAAACACCAACACATTCTGGACTTTTTAATAATTCGCGATAATGTTCATTGTCATCGATTTCATCTGATGTTGTGGCCCACACTCGATCATTTTGGTAGTTAGGCCGACGTGTTACGTAAACAAGAAATTCATCGGAGACAGCTAAATGCATGAAATCATCTACATCCCAATCTTCAAGATAATGGGCAAACCACATTCTGTCATCGATGTTAAGTTGAGTTTTTCTTGGCTTTAGAAGTTCATGCCAAGGCTTTAAACCTTGTCTATGACGGTACAGTCGAATGATCTCACCACTAACGATGTTTCCTCTCAACACTTCGATCTCTCCAGAAAGTTTAGCACAGCTGTTTTTCCGCTTACGCGTACCGCTTTCAATGATGTCCTTTGTTTCCTGAGAGAGTGGCAAATTTGGGCGCCCAGATTTGGTTGTATCCATTTCACATTCATCGAAAGTTTTATTCCAATTTCTTTTGACGAAGTCCTCACTTCTTCGCAACTTTTTAGCAACCCATGAACGTGTTATAAAGGTGGCTCCAGCATCACGAGCTTCCCGAAATGTTATTGCTCGTATGCGATCTATCACACGTTGCCTCTCCGAATCACCAATTAATTGAAAAGCCATTATATTATCACTTTATCAGCTAGAGTAATTTTAATACCTACAATAAATAAAGAATTTTATATATTTTTATAATCACTAAAAACTATTTCGATATAAGTAAACATGTAAGCTGCAAATGGGGGGGGGCTAAGGTTTTTTGGAACCCCTTATATATGTATATATACCTTTCCTTTCAATCTTTAAGAGTTCCGCGCGATGTTTCCTCATTTCATGGAAGTTAGATTTATTGACCCTCCTCTAGAGGTGGCCTGCTGAAGTAGAGAGTTGTTTTCTTACGCTCTCCATATCCAGGTACTTCCGACTCATCTCGCTTTGTTCTAAGCCATGCGTCTAGTTTTATTTTGAAGATTTATTCCGTACATGCTTGGGCAACTGGTTCAACAGTCTTGGCCCTGTCCCTACAAAAGTACAGGGATGAGGATGTTCTCTGTCGAGTCCTTAGTTTGGGGAGTAGTATGAGAGCAAAGAGTCCGAGTTCAGTGCAATTACATGTAAAACTCCATGTTGCAACATGACCTCACAACATTGTATGCAACATTGCAGAGGCCAGAAAAGGGGGTTGGGGTTGGGGGTGCTAAACCTTAAAATAAAGGTAATAAAGCCTATTGCAACATTTCAAAATTTTACAACATTGTTGGGAAAGGTGCACAAAGGCTAGGGAAGGGGTTAGGGGTTAAAGGGGTGCCAAACCTTTTACATTAAGCGAATAGAGGGGCTAAGTTCCCCCAGGAAAGCCCCCCTCAGCCCTATAACATAATTACGGGTTTTAGCAGGAATCAACAATACATACCGCATCAAACTAGAGGAGCTTAGCTCACCCAGCAAAATACTTCATCCCTACACCAGACCCAATAACATAATTACGGACTTTAGTGCCCATCAGCAATACTATAGAGCATCAAACTAGAGGTGCTTAGCTCACCCAGAAAAATCCGACTCAACCCTATAACATAATTACAAACTTTAGATCTCATCAGCAATACCATACCACATCAAGCGTCTAAGTATAGACTTTAGGGACTACCATCAGCAGCAGTAGCACACTGCAACACCAGTAGCATAATTACTATATAGTTATAATGAAACCAACCGTACGATGGTCTTTTGTGTGTATATATATATATATATATATTATATATATATATATATCTATATATAATAATAATAAAAGGACGTGTGTGTGTGTCTCTCTCTCTCTGTTCCAACCATAACTCCAAAATGGAAGCAGTTACAAACATGAAACTTCACGCACATATTGATTAGGTCCAAAGGTTGTGCACCTGGGTGTTAATAAATTGAATAATTAACGTTACTGGGCCCGAAGGCTCCAGCACCGCGATTAAACTACAGAAAAGAACACAGCCGTGAAAATTTTGAGCTTCACATTGTCAAGATTTCTGAATCTTAAGATTTTCATGACTATAGTTTTACTGATCAAATAATTGAACCACCAATTACTGTCGGTTCAATTATTTGGTCAATAAAACTATAGAAAAGAACAGTTATGAAAATCTTGAGCTTCACAATGCCGCCCGTAATAATAATCTATACTATAATAAGAGAGCTGTCCGTTCGTCCGTCCGTCCGTGCGTGCGTGCTTGCGTGTGTGCGTGCGTGCGTGCGTGCGTGTGTGCGTGCGTGCGTGCGTGTGTGTGTGTGTGTCTGTTCCAACCATAGCTCCAAAATGAAAGCAGTTACAAACATAAAACTTCACACACATATTGATTAGGTCCCGAGGTTGTGCACCTTGGTGTTGAATGCCCGGTTAGGTCATCTGTACGCCCTTGACGATTGGTTAGGCTAAGTTAGGTTAGGTTAAGTTAGGTTAGGTTAAGCTTTAACGAAAATATCACGACTCAACCTAACCAACCTAACCAACCAACCTAACCTAACCTAACCTAACCAACCTAACCTAACCAACCTAACCAACCTAACCTAACCATTCAATTAACCTAGCTAATAACAGCTAATAACAGCCTTCGAACTACAAAAAATATTCCGGCCCTCTACTTGGATATGTTTTACTACCCGCACGTAGGGCGGGTCTTTAGCTAACCGTCAGCGAAGCGACCGGTAATAATAATAAAAGGACGCAGTTACAAACAGGAAACTTCACACACACATTGATTAGGTCCCGAGGTTGTGCACCTGGGTGTTAATAAATTAAATAATTAATTTTAAAAAATTAAATGACGTCATCAAGATCATTACGTCATTTTATATATATATATATATATATATATATATACACACACACACAGTGTGTATATATATATATATATCGAAACCTATGGTAAAATTATTGAATACCCGGTTAGGTTCATCGAATGCCCGGTTAGGTTAACTGTACGCCCTTAACGATTGGTTAGGTTAGGTCCCGAGGATGTGCATCTGGGTGTTAATAAATTAAATAATTAATTTTAAAAAATTAAATGACGTCATCAAGATCATTACGTCATTACGCGTATATATATATATATATATATATATATATATATATATATAAATCGAAACCTATGGTAAAATTATTGAATACCCGGTTAGGTTCATTGAATGCCATGTTAGGTCATCTGTACGCCCTTGACGATTGGTTAGGTTGTCATGATATTTTCGTTAGCTTTAACGAAAATATCACGACTTAACCTAACCAATCGTCAAGGGCGTACAATTAACCTAACCGGGCATTTAATTAACCTACCCGGGCATTCAATTAACCTAACCAGGCATTCAGTTTACCTAACCGGGCATATATATGTATTTATATATATATAGCGTTCAACATCCACCCCAGCAACGCCGGGTCGCTCCGCTAGTACACATATATACAGTATATATATATATATATATATATATATATATATATATATATATATATGTTACACTCTTCTGGGTTTGTTCCCGTGTAACAGAATGCACTCTCGATGATGATGATGACCTGAAGATGTATCAACTCTTACTTCCTCAGGCACTTTTCCGTGAGTGCGCAGTATTTAGGGGATCGTTGGGGACAAGTAAACGTTTGGCATAGTTTTTCTTCTACTTTACTTGAATTAGAGTGTCTTTACAGTTGAAATTAAGTTTACCGAATGTCAAGTCGTTTTTGGGTCGACTTTGAATGAAAGTTACTTTACTGTACTACTCAGTTATAATTTATCCCAAGAATTCTTAACGCGACTCGAACCCTCTATCAAACCCGGAGGCTAGTGTGGCGTGGCTTTATCTAAGGTCGTCTATTTTCTTCTCCTCATACGGATTGGGGCCTCCTGCCGCAACCCAGAGTTCCGAAATTAATCGCGCAATGTCGGAATCTGAATTAATCTCTCTATACAGATTGCGCCTTCCTGGCTCCTCTCCGGACATCCGCGAGTAACCGCCGCGTGCAAAAATCTGATTTAAAGGCGTGGAGCGCCTTCCTTTATATTAGAAAAACCGGAACCTCCTGCGCGTCAGTCACGCGAGGTGGTGACGTCACTAGCACGAGGTGCCTACGTTATAGCTCTTTGTTGTACCTCACTTTGCGTGTGACTTTTTATTTGAAAGGAAGTACTAAAAGGATAATATTTTAGATTTCAAATGGGGCGTATCCGGTAAAAGCCAATCTCTTTTTTCGTTGTAGGAACATATCTAGGTACACAAAATACGTCCATTATACAGGGTGTACATAAAGTCAGGATCTATTTTTGTGAAATAATTATTTTTTTCTATTTTTCTTTTCAGAAGCCCTTAGAATGAATACAGAAGAGCGTGTGGCAATAGTAATTGGGCGAATCGAGGGAAAGAAATACAATGACATCAGAGAGAAGTTTAGAAGATTTCATAAGCCGGGGCCAATAGACAAGACAATACGAAAATTGGTGAATAAATTTAAACGAACCGGATCTGTAAATGATGAAGCAAGATCAGGACGACCGTGTATGTCAGATCTTACCGTGAATGCAGTACGCGGAATTATCACTGAGGAGCCACGTACGTTCGTTCGTGCTGCATCACACAGACTCGGCCTCCCGACGTCATCTGTGCACAAAATTCTGAAAGTTAATTTGCAGAAGAAAAGCTATCATTTGCAGGTTTTACATGATTTACATGAGGAAGATTTCCCTCGACGAAGTGCTGTGTGTGCTGATCTCGTAGAACAAATCTGGAGTGATAATTTAATGGACAACATTCTCTTTAGTGATGAAGCCACTTTCCATACGTGTGGAAAAGTAAATCGCCATAACTGTCGAATTTGGGCAGATGAAAGACCGAATGATTTCGTCCAAAATTGGGAAAGAGACTCACCTAAAGTTAATGTCTGGATGGGTTTAACAAAATCTAAGGTTTATGGTCCTTTTTTCTTTGCTGAAGCTACAGTTACTGGGCTTATTTATCTGGACATGTTGCAGCAATTCCTTGAACCTCAGCTGATTGGGATAGGATTGTTAGTACCGTCGTCTATCAACATGATGGTGCTCCTTGTCACTATGCCAAAATTGTTCAGGATTATCTAAATGGACGTTTTCCAAATCGCTGGATCGGACGCGGAAGCAACAGACTTTGGCCAGCGAGATCACCAGATTTAACCCCTTTAGATTTCTTTGCATGGGGCTTTATCAAATCGCACGTCTATCAGACGAAGATTACGAGTCTTGAAAACTTACGTACACGTATGCGAACTGCTGCAGATAACATAACCCCGCAAATGCTCCAGAATGTGTTTAGAAATGCTGCGGAACGATTTGAGCTGTGCAGGGATACTGATGGGCGTCACGTCGAATCCTACTCTTAATTATTTAATAAATGTTACCACTTTATCATTTTATGATTGAATTCCATATAATTTCCAAGTGCTTCACAAAAATAGATCCTGACTTTATGTACACCCTGTATATAAAATTAAATAAACCCTTTGTTTGCATGGGTCGTGGCCATGGTCGTGGCCATGAACTTGACTTTGAATTTTACAGCATCGGGCATTGTCTGGTTTAAATGAAATAAAACGTTTCTTGTGAACTGGAAATGGAGGGAGGTAATATATATATATATATATATATATATATATATATTCATATATACACTCTGTGTGTGTGTATATATATTATATATATATATATATATATATATATATATATATAATCTTTATTCAGAAAGAACACATTACATATGACATACATTCCATCCATATAGGTTTACACAATGTTGGCATTAACATTAGTTTTGTATTTTTTTTTAGTGACAAGTAGGTTAATTACAATATTCTTACCTGAATTTGCCGCTGGGAAGCATGACAGCTTTTCAGGCAAAAATCTTTAAGATTCATTCCTATTTTTATAAAGGAAAATAAGAAATATAAATAGAATTAGTAAAACTTAAATAAAGTTGCATTTAGTTAACTCTGTCATTATAAATGAAAATTGAAATAATCATCGAAATAATGGAAAAGGAAATGGTAAACAATACGGTATGATAATAGAAATAATAGATAAGAAAACTCCTAAATCTTTATGAAGATGGTCCAATCAGAGAATGAGACACAAGCTAGGGCGTCCCCTGTAAGCGACGCGAGGGGCTTTCGCCTGAGTTTCGTGAGAAATGAGCCAGGGCTCCCATCCAGAGGACAGGGATGGCTAAAGAGGCGAGTCCGGAAGACAAGGACAGTGAAGGTGGCATCACTAAATGTGGGTAGCTTGGCGGGAAGAACTGGAGAGAGTGCAGATTTTATGAAGAAGAAGAGGATACAAATAATGTGCGTACAAGATACCAATTGGAGAGGGGCAGTAAACCGAGATAAGTAGGTGCTGGATTTAAGCTATACCACCACGGAAACGACGGAAGGCGGAATGGAGTGGGAGTGGTGCTTGATGAGAAGCTGAAGGATTAAGGTACTAAATGTGGAAAGAGTGAGTGACAGAGTCCTAAAGTTGCGACTGAAAGTTGAAGGAGAGATATGGAATATCATTAGCTGCTATACAAGTAGCAAATGATCAAAACGAAAAGGACGAATTCTGAGAACTAATGGATAGAACAGTACAAGGAATACATCAAGCAGAGAGACTGCTGATTACCAGTGACTTAAATGGACATGTGGGCAATGACAAAAGAGGATGTGAGAATGTACATGGAGGATATGCAGTAGGGGAGGTAAATGACGAATGAAGGACCATCTAAGATTTCGCAAACGCATATGAACTAAAAGTGGTGAATACGATGTCCCAGAAGTGAAGGAACCACCTGATAACGTACAACTCTGGGGGAGCATAAACACAGCTGGACTACATCATGATAAAAAGGAATTTGCAAAGGAAATACAAGACTGTAAAGTAATGTCAGGAGAGTCAGTGACCGCATAGCATAGGGTAATTGTAGCAAAGATGATGACAGAGAGGTGGGAGAGACAGAAAGGAACTCCAGGCAGAAAACAGATAAGATGGTGGAAGTTAAAAGATCCAGAAATGAAGGCAGGTTTTGTAGAGAAAGTAAGCGAGAAACTGAGCAAGATGGAAGAGGTAACACTAAACAAGGTAGAAAACTGGTGGAATGACGCCGCCAAGAAAATTAGGAGGGCTGGAGAAAAAATTTGTGGGAGGTCATCCGGAAAGAGGAAGAGGGGAAAGGAAACGTGGTGGTGGAACGAGAAGACAAAAACTGCTGTAAATGAAAAGAAAGCGATGCTAAAGAAATGGAAAATCTCGGGACAGGAGGGAAACAGGAAACTGTACAAGAGGGCAAGAGCAAACGCAAAGAAGGTAGTGGCACAAGAGGAAGCCACAGCAGCAGAGGAGTTATGTGAAGGATTGGAAACTAAAGAAAGCCAGAAAACATCTATCGCATAGCGGCAGCTAGGGACAGGGCAACTAAAGATGTTGAAAATGTACGCACAGTAAAAGAAGAAAGTGGAATAACTTGTGAAGGATGATGAGATGTTAAGAAGGTGGATGAACTATTTCAATCAGTTGATGAATGAGGAGAACCCGCGAGTACCAACGGAAATGTGGACGAATTCCAGGGGCCAATAAATTGTATAGATGAGAGAGAGAGACAGAGAGAGCAGTAAAGGGGATGTAAAATAACAAGGCAGTGGGAACAGATGAAATACCAGCAGAAGTGTGGAAATATATAGGGGAATATGGAATCGAACTACTGACCAAATTCTTCAATTTTGTTTTGGTGAATAAGAGTATGCCGCCAGAATGGAGGAAAAGCATTATAATACCCATCCATCTACAAGCGAAAGGGAGACGTTCAGGTGTGTAAAAATATAGAGGTATAAAACTGTTATCACATACCTTCAAAATATGGGAGAATAATGGACAAGAGACTGAGAGAAGTAGTGGATATAGAGGAATGCCAATTTGGTTTTATGCCGGAGCGTAGCACATCAGACGCTATATTTGCTTTGCTGATGGAAAAGTACAGAGAGGGTCAAACTAACATCAAGATGACCTTCATACATTTAGAGAAAGCGTATGATAGAGTACCAAGGGAGGAGGTGTGGAGATGTTTGAGAAGCCGCAGAGTTCCAGAATATTATGTGAGATTAGTTCAAGACATGTACGAAGGCTGCACAACACCAGTAAGAAGCGTGGTAGGCGAAGGTGAACACTTTGAGGTGAAAGTAGGATTACATCAGGGATCGGCGCTTAGCCTTTTCCTGTTCTCTGTGTTATGGATGTATTGACACAAAATGTGAAAGGAGAGGCCCCCTGGACAATGCTTTTTGTAGATGACACCGTTTCGTGTGGCAGAAGTAAAGACAATATGGATGAACGGTTGGAAAGAAGGAGAAGGGCCTTAGAAGATAGAGGTATGAAAATTAACAGATCAAAGACGAAATATATGGATGTGAGTTTGAGCCGGGAGTACGTGAGTATGACGGGACGGTGGAAATTGATGGGGTCAGCGTGGAAAGGGTTACAAGCTTCAAATATCTGGGGTCGATGGTTCAGGAGGATGGAAGTATGGAAGCAGAGCTCAAAAACCGACTGCAGAAGGTATGGGCAAACTGGAGGAAGTGCAGCGGGGTTCTGTGTGGCCGACGGATGCTGATAAAATTAAAAGGGAGAGCGCACAAGACAATGGTGAGACCAGCAATGACGTGCAGCGCGGAAAGATGGGCGACAATTAAGAAGGTAGAACAGAGATTAAATGTGAATAAGATGAGGATGCTGCGGTGTATGAGCAGAGTGACGAGAAGGGATAAGATTAGAACTAGCTAAATGAGACGATCCGTGAAGGTGACTGAAGTATCAAAGAAAGTGATGGAGAGGCGATTGAAGTGGTTTGGGCACGGACAGAGGAGAGAGGAGGAACACCTGATGAAAAAAAATGTTGGAAATAGAGGTTCCAGGTAGAAGGAGGAGAGGCAGACCGAAAACCAGGTGGAAGGACGCGGTGGCGAGGGACATGCGATTTGTGGGATTGGAGATGGAAGACGTGATGGACAGAAGATGGCGGACGAGAGTGATGGACCAAATAGGGAGAAGCTGTAGAAGGAGATAAGAAAAATGGTAAACAATACGGTAAACTGAACATATTGAAATACCAAAACAAGTAAGTTCTATTATTACAAGTAATCATAGAAATGATGACACAATCTTAAAGTTACAAAAGTACAGATAAATGAAGCATATTATACGTAACTATAGTGTAATATAATTGAACATATAATTTATATAACTTGTGACTGCACCCAATTTAAGATTGTGAAATTTGCACTTATAAATAATAGGTGATACAGTCAAGGGATGATCGCACTCAGATTTGGTCTAATAAAGTGGAGTTTTCTATGGTACCATGTAGCCTTGTTGGCTTAGTGTAGTTAAATTAAAGCCACTTGCAGTGACGAGATTGTAGAAGTAGTTAGCATTATTATTAGTTTATTTTAGCAAGACCGATATTTAAATCTCCCGCAATGATGGATATTTATGCCTGTTAATTGTTCAACACGTTTACTTTTATGATTAGTTTTCATAGAAGTGCTTACTCTGCCGCCTGTATTAATATTTCTATATATATGGTGGCTCGTATAGACCGGTATATTAAAAATTTACTTATTATTTTCATTAAACTAATATTATGTAAATAACTCAGGTGGAGTTATATTTAAAGGAATATACCTTGAGTTACGCGGAAGGCTTACTTATTTGTATGTGTTGTCGGAAATTATCGAAGTCGGATTTAGGACAAATAATGAATTTTTGTCCCACCGTACTTTTCGAATGTAAATCTTTCCTTCTCTCACATAACAGGTCTTTATGAGTTTTTCTTTCTTAAGTTTAGCACTTTGTCATATTTCTTTTCTGTAATCACAAAGCGATTCATTAATGAATATATTGGGTTTGATTTGTATGAGAGCACTTCTAATTTCCGACTTTCAATGAGGATCACAAAGCTTAAATTTAATTAGTCTTTTGTCACCATCATTGCTGAGTCTTCCCACTCGATGCGCCTCGGTAATGATATTTTGAGGGATGGTTAACGCCCTGGAATACTTCTTACGTGTTTCGCGTCAAAACTCTATCCTACCCTTGGGTCACTTCTTACGCGAAACGCGTCAAGTTGATCTGTGCCTCGTCACAGCTGACACACTACGTGCATCAAGACGAAAATACTCACAGAAATTTTGCATTTACTCTTCTCCAGATCAATTTGACGCGTTTCGCGTAAGAAGTGACCCAAAGGTAGGATAGAGTTTTAACGCGAAACGCGTAAAAGTAGTCCAGAGTGTTAAGTGCAGTTTATCCCTTGTCGCTTCTGCAACTGCTGTATTAGAATTCCCGTTTTGGTTCCTCTCTAGGATACCGGGTCCCGCGAGGAAGAAGGTATCTTTCTGGGATTCTTGTCTTTGTTCACTGAGGATTTTCTCATTCTCATTCTTCTGATCTTCAACGTATCTTTCCATTATGGATATATATATATATATATATATATATATATATTTACTCATAGATGTTTTAATAATATTGACTTATATATATATATATATATATACACACACACACACACAGGGTGTCCCGTCAGTCTGGAACCATAGGGCAAAATGATAAAAACGGCAGTAAAAACGCCGAAGAGACTTTTGGGGACTGTTTGTGAAATGAGCGACGATAGTAGCGGCTGTGTCATCGTCGGTGGATGTCCTCGGAGGTCCACTGCGTGGTTTATCTCCTATGGATCCCGTTTCCCTGAACTTTGCTACAAGTTTCCCGACACAGCTGTGTGTTATCGACGCGCGGTCCGGATGCAATTTGTTAAATTCTTCAGCGACCTCCCTCTGATTCCGATTTCCTATGAGCAGAATTACCTGGATGCGTTCAAAGACATCATGGGCACTTGCATAAACGGAAAAACATGAATTTCTTATTTTACCCTATGGTTCCAGACTTATGGGACACCCTGTGTATATATATATATATACTTATAATAATAATAATAATGAAACCGGCATGATTATGAAGTTTTTCGTTACATTGTACGTTCTTAATACATATAAAAAAAAATAAAAATAATATATATATAAACTTTAATTGCAATAACCGCAACAATATACAATCACACAAACTCGAAGGGAAAAATTTTTAATTATAAAACTGTTTAAAAACGCTAATTAATTTCGGCTGGTCACAACCAAGCCCTTTTCAAAGCCATAAACTAATTAAAATATCTAAAAAAGTTATAAAACTTTCGTCCTACGGAAGAGCTGACGTTAAAATGACTGTGTGAAGGCAAATACACGGACAAAGAGATGGTAACTGTCGTACGTCTGGCAGTTGGCACAGGCAAACTATTGCCCAGATTTCAAACCTTCGAGATGAGAAATCTATAAGTAAAAATCAATCCTGTACATCTGGCAGCTGGTCACGACCCAAAATTGCCCTAAAATATTATAAAATGTTAACAATAAAGCTATCCATACTGTAGGACAACTTAATATTTGAAATGGTGTTTTCTGCCAAAATATAAAATGTCTCGTATATTTGTCTCTGTTCTTGGTCCCTGACCTTCCTTGCGGCGAAACAAGCTTTATCGATAACCAATTTGGAATAACCCAAACCTATAAATATTTGAGAGATCCCAACGAAAGACCTTCTTTCAAAGTATTTAGAAAGCCTACGCATTCAGACAGCTATATTCATGCTTTTTCCAATCATTCTCTTTGTACGAAGAAAGGCGTTATTTCCGGTCTCTTTTTGAGAGCTTTCAGGATTTGTGACCGCATTTATCTTGACGATGACGTTTTACATATTAAAAGTATATTTATAGGTTTGGGTTATTCCAAATTGTTCATCGATAAAGCTTATTTCGCTGCTAGGAGATCTTTCTTTTCTCCCAAAACTAGAAACCAGGATAAAGATGTTTCATTCCTTAAAGTGCCCTTTCAGGTTAACACAGGGCTTTCCTCACTCTTGCCACAGCAGATTAAGTTGGTCTCCGCTGTGCCAAATAAATTGTCTTCGTTCATCCGTCATTCTATTAAAAAAGCCTCCAACAATTCTGGTGTAGTTTATGAAATCTCAGGTGGAGGCTGCGCTCAAAAATACATGGGGGAGACAAATGATTTTCAGAGAAGGATTAATTCCCACAAACGTGACCTGAGATCGGTAATACGTATAGTAGTTTAGTTCAGCACAGGGAACTGCATAATCATATTTTTAACTTCCAGGATTCTAAACCTATCATGAAGGTCAGGGACCAGGAACAGAGACAAATATACGAGGCATTTTATATTTTGGCAGAAAACACCATTTCAAATATTAAGTTGTCCTACAGTATGGATTGCTTTATTTTTAACATTTTAAAATATTTTAGGGCAATTTCGGGTCGTGATCAGCTGCCAGATGTACAGGATTGATTTTTACTTATAGATTTCTCATCTCGAAGGTTTGAAATCTGAGCAATAGTTTGCCTTTGCCAACTGCCAGACGTACGACAGATACCATCTCTTTGTCCGTGTATATGCCTTCACACAGTGATTTTAACTCCAGCTCTTCCGCAGGACGAAAGTTTTATAACGTTTTTAGATATTTTAATTAGTTTATGACTTTGAAAAGGGCTTGGTTGTGACCAGCCGAAATTAATTAGCCTTTTCAAACACTGTTTTATAATCAATTTTATTTTTTCCCTGCGGATTTGTGTGATTATATATATATATATATATATATATATATATATATATATATATATATATATAATTTAGGGTGATGCAAAAAAATGAACTTTTGATTTTTAATGTGTTCAACCTGTCATTAGGTTCCATTTAGTGAAAAAACTTTTATAATTTTTTCAGAAATTTTAAATGATATTTAGGGGTTGCTACCGAACGTGCAAAATGTCATTATTTTCCTATTTATATGGTATGTCCCTTAACTTAAATAAAAGTTTAGGCCTATTCATGTATCATTTACTTCACTCACTTCCCCCTTCTGACCCCTTTCCCCTCTTCTCTTGCAGGTATCCAAGACAACCATCTACTGGCCACAGCAATCAGTAGCATTTGTGCTTTATTAGAGTTAACGCGTACGTCTATCTAACATGGAAGGTACATCATCAAGTACTCCCTCTTTCCGATGTTTTACAAAGAAAGAGACAGATGTTTGGCTTATTGGACATCCTTCAGCCACACTGAAAGCATCGGTATTACCATCAAGGAAGGAAACTATGGCACTGTTCATTAGGGCGGAGTGAAAAACTCATTTTTCGAATTTTCAAATTGGCTAGTGTGGAAAATGTGTGGAGTACTGAGGAAATAAGCTGGTATAAATTTAAAATCATAACATTAATATCTTCAGGTGCCACAATGACCTTCAATATTGAAAAAAATTGAAAAAAGCAGATTTTAACCAATAATTACAGAAGAGTCCACGATGCACAATAGACAAGAATTTATTCACACTTGTATAAAAATAGCTCAGTCAACCTTTAAAAAAAGTTTCTATTCTCTAAAAACAGTTTTCTATAGTCAGCTCACTCAGCTGTCACGTGAGTACCTCGGTTCAGTGTAGCTGTCGCTCTCGTAGCAGGTGGGTGTTCTGTTGTTGGCGTTACTCAGATAGTCTAAACTATATTTCTTATATATTTTGCATTTCTGTATTGTGTTGCCCTAAGTTTGCCATGTACTATTAACTGAAATTAACGTATAATTGATATTAGCTCTTTCTTTTTCAGATTTGTATACTTTCAAAATGTCTCGAATTTGTGCAAAATCAACCAGGGCCTCAACTGAGTGCCCCATGTTTGGTATGGGGGAAGATTTGTGGCACAGGAATCTTCCTACATACGAAGGAGTTTTTAAATATTACTTGTTTGTAAGAAACGATTTGAAACAGAATACTAATAAAGATCCTTCAATATCTCAAATATTAGAACAAGTTGTTGATAAATTGAAAACAATTTGGGAAAGTGCTTCCGTCCCAATTCTGTCAGACAGGCGAATTGAAACAATGTTCAGAAGCTACCACGAAAAGTATCGTGTCATTATGAAGCCATACCAAAGCAGAAAAAATTCTGAAACTTACAAAGCAAAGATTGATATGTTCAAAAAAGAAGCACACACGAAACTTTTTGACATTGCAGCGTGCAAGTGCAAAGTACTAACACAATGTTCTTGTCCCAAAGAAAAAACGGTTCCAAAGGAAGAAGTGACGTTCCTCTTAGATCAAAGGAGTGAAAGAAAACTGTTTATTGATAGAGTAGATATTACACTCTCAAAGAAAAAAGCATCTACGTTGCAAAGAAAGCAAAAAGAAGCTGTGAGGCTCATCAAAGAATCTTCACAGGAGAAATTGCAGGATACAAATGTTGAATTATCATCATCGACATCAAATAGTGAAAGTGAATCTGGCGAAATATCAGACGATACATTTCCAGAGCCAGTTAGCTCAAAGAGAAAGCTCGAACAACCTGAAGAACAATTATTCAAGAAAAGGAAAACTACAAATCTACCTTCAGTGGCTACTGCTTGTGACAGGACTGCATTTTCAGATCGAGCTGCAGCATTCATTGTTAGTGCAGTATTGCAAGATATTGGAGAAGTTTCTATTGACAATACATCTGAAGTAGTGGATAGGAGTAAAATCAGAAGAGAAAGACAAAAGAAGAGATCAGAAATTATGAAAGATCAAAATCAGGTCCCAATCAGAGGAATCTATTTTAATGGTCGAAAAGATTCTACACTCTTCCAAGAAAAAAAAAGAGTCCAAAGTATATCAGAAGAAGGTAACAGAAGAACATATCACTTTAGTGAGAGAACCTGGTTCAGATTATTTGGGCCATTATTCTGTGAATTCTGGATCAGCTGAAGAAATATGTAAAGGAATGTTTGAGTATATTGGAAATAATGACATGAACCTGGAAAACCTTGTTGCCATTGGATGCGATGGTGCAGCAGTCAACACTGGAGAAAAGGGAGGCGTTATAAGGCTTATAGAATTGAAGCTGAAGAAGCCAGTTCAACATTTAGTGTGCCAGCTCCATGCCAATGAATTGCCATTACGCCATTTAGTTGCAAAGCTGGATGGAAAAACATCTGGCCCCCGCGGATTCACCGGTCCTATTGGCAGGGAATTAGAGAACTGTGAGAGTCTTCCTATTGTCGAGTTTGAAAGGATTGATGCTGAGGAACCAACTGTAGACTGTGAAGATCTTAGCACCGACCAAAAATATCTAATTGATATTCATCAGGCCATAACAAAGGGATATTGCTCTCCAGATCTTGCTCATCGTAGTCCAGGCAAAATGGCACATTCACGATGGCTGACTACAGCAAATCGTTTGCTTCGTCTATACGTTTCAACTGTAAGTCCATCTGAGAACCTCATGAACATTACTCCTTTTATAATGAAGGTCTACATCCCAATGTGGTTTTCTATTAAGCAAAGTACGTCTTTTGTCAATGGCTCAAAACATGTTTTCAAAACTATTGAACTAACAAGAACACTGAATGACGAAGTAAAGGATATTGTAAACCCTGTCATACAAGGAAATGCATTTTTTGCAAATCCAGAAAATATTCTAGCATCAATGATTCATGATGACCGCAGCGCCATAAGAGAATTAGCGTGGAGGCGAATAAAGAAAGCAAGGCAAACAAACAAGGAAAAAGTTGAGAGGCGTTTCACAGTACCTGTTATTCAATTTGAAGCTACTGATTATACTGATTTAATTAATTGGCAAAAATGCATTGTCACTGAACCACCTGTGACAAGACACCTGACAGAAAATGAGATTGAAGAATTCATAGAAAACAAGAGTACCCCTCCATTCGAGAAATTCCCTTGTCATACACAAGTAGTAGAAAGAATGGTAAAATTAGTGACTGAAGCATCATCAAAAGTATTTGGATTGAACGCGCGAGATGGCTTCATAAGATCAACACTTCAGTCACGTAAAAAAATGCCATCATTCGAAAGTAAAGCTGAATATAAAGTTTAAATAAAACGTTAATAGAAAAAAATATGCGCAAGGATGGGTGGTTGGGAGGGCATGGGTGGAGCTCGACACGCAGCCACCTCCTCGTGGTGAGTTCTGGATTATTTAGATCATTAATCAAAAGAACATTGATCTAAATAAACTAAGAGCTGCGTAATTCAGTAACTATTTTGGTAATTGGAACACTTAATATATAATAATAACAAGTAAGTTTCAGTTATTGTACTAATGCAGAATATAAGAAAATCATTATATTTCACTTTTTTCGACGGCTTTGTGGCACCTAAAGATATAATTTCGCAGGACTAATATTTATGCACAGTCATTATCTATAGCACCCACATATTTTCCGCACTAGCTATATTTGAATTTCGAAAAAACGTTTAAAAACCTCATTTTCGATCCGCCCTACTGTTCATGCACTACAAAACTAATAAACGTCAAAGTATCAGAGAATCATGCTTCTCTACTGCAAGTGATGTGTTGACAGTTTGGGAAAAAGCACTCAACAAAAAATACATGTAGTTGATAAAATTCAAGGACTCTTGAAGGAATGGCAAATGTTGAAGAAAAACAAAGGAAACAAATCCAAGCGATCGCAAACCTTAATTGATAAAAAGGAGAAATGGAAAGAAGAACTAGAAAATTTATTTGACATAGCTCATGCGAATGCTATGAATCTTATTCATATACTGTAGAAGAAGACATAAATTTTCTAAAAGCACAGCGTGAGAAAGGACAGCGAGGCAGAATGGGCAACATTGATAAGGCTTTAGCTAAAAAAGAACAGATAACAATAAAAAGACAACAGCACTATGAAAAAAGGAGGTCACGAGAAGAGGACAAAAGAAAAAGGGTTGAAGAGACTGTAGTTCTCAGCAGTACATCATCTGAATCAGAACCAGAAATGGAAGATATGACAACTACAGATGATACCATTAACATACTATACTGTAGATGCTACACCTGGACCATCTACTTCAAGAAAAATAGTAACTAAACGAAGAAAAGTGCTTGACATAAAATTGTTAGTTAGTCTTGATGTTGCTAAACTAAGTGACCGAAAGGCCTCGCTTGTTCTGACATCAACAATTCAGTCTTGGAAAAAACCAGAAAAATACAACATTAGTTATTCATCTATTCGCAAAGAAAGATAGAAATTTCGAAAGAAAATTGCAGAGAATTTAAACACGAATTCAAGCCAGAGGTGCCTTTAACAATCCATTGGGATGGTAAACTGTTAGAAGATATAACAGGCAGGGAAGTTGTTGACCGACTACCTATATTGGTTTCTGGGGAAGGAGTGGATCAACTCCTTGGTGTATCTAAAATTGATTCGGGCACTGGCCAGTTAACAGCAACTGCTGTATATGAGGCATTCCTTGAATGGGGTATCTCTGAACAAATTAAATGCATGTGTTTCGACACAACAGCGGCCAATACTGGTCCTAGAAAGGGTCCCTGTATTCTTCTTGAACAAAAAATGGATAAGGATATGTTATGGTTAGCCTGTCGCCATCACATACTCGAAATTATGCTGGAAGCTGCGGTAAAAAAGTCATTACTACCATCATCATGTCCAGAAATTGCGATTTTCAAGCGATTCAGGACAAAATGGCCTAGTTTCAACAAGCAACATTATCTAACAGCTTTATCAGAGCCGGAAACAAGTGAAGATGTAGCTGATATTAAAGCTGATATGACTGCATTTCCATCAAACCAACTTGATAACTATCATCCCCGCGATGACTACAGTGAGCTACTACAACTCGCAACCATTTTCTTGGGAGGAGAACCAAAATGTGGAATCTCGTTTAAAAGTCCGTTAAAAGTCCAGCAGGGCTTGACCGAGCTAGATGGATGGCCAAAGTAATATATTCTTTGAAAATTTGGATGTTCAAATCCCAATTTAAGATTACACCTGAGGAAGAAAAAGGCATAAGCGACATCTGCCTGTTTGCTGTTCGGCTGTATGTAGAAACTTGATTTACAGCTCCTGCACCATCTCTCGCTCCTCGTCAAGATCTAGAGCTATTAAAGAACCTTGATCTGTACAAACAGAATCTAATATACTATTTCAGAAATGAAGCCTTATATATATATATATGTAACAGTTTTTTTTGCGCACACCTACAGGTCGCTACAATTGGTTTAGAACAATGCGGTTTTCACCATTCGATGCGTCTTTTTTTTTGTGCAGTGCCCATGCTAAAAAAAAATTCCCTAACATAAATCCTTCCCCCCCCTTTTATGGGGGAGGGGGGGGTAATGGGGGAGGGGGTGGGGTTAATGGGGAAACTCAGAAAAATAGATGCGATATATATATATATGTAACCAAAAAAAATTAAAGTAAATCCTTTGCAAGGTGCCAGCCCCCTTCTCCCCTTGGGGGTAATGGGGGAAGGGTGGGGGTAAATGGGGGAGAGGGGTTGGGGAGGGGTTATTGGGGGAGAGGGGTGGGGGAGGGGGTATTGGGGGAGAGGGGTGGGGTAATGGGGGAGGGGGTATTGGGGGAGAGGGGTGGGGTAATGGGGGAGGGGGTGGGGTTAATGGGGAAACTCAGAAAAAAAAAAATGATAACCAACATCGATTCCGGTCAGGAAGATCATGCTTATCACAACTAATGGAACACTATAACAATATTATTGATGCACTCGAAACAATGAAAATTATGATTTGGCGGGCCATAAAACTATAGAAATGAACGCAGTCATGAAAATCTTAGGCTTCAAATCCGAGCTCATTGTATTAAGATTTGTGAAGCTTTAGATTTTCATGGCTGCGTTCTTTTCTGTAGTTTTATTGAATGAATAATTGGTTTGCCAGTAACTGGAAGGCCGCAGGCACCCCAATTAGAGGCCCAAGGTGAGAGGAATAGGAATGATATCCAGATAAAGGGCTACTGATGTTCAAGGGCCCCCAATTACTGTCGGTTCAGTTATTTGGTCAATAAAACTATAGAAATAAACGCAGTCATGAAAATCTTAGGCTTCAAATCCGAGCTCATTGTATTAAGATTTGTGAAGGTTTAGATTTTCATGGCTGCGTTCTTTTCTGTAGTTTTATTGAATGAGTAATTGGTTTGCCAGTAACTGGAAGGCCGCAGGCACCCCAATTACTGAGGCCCAAGGTGAGAGGAATAGGAATGATATCCAGATAAAGGG
Organism: Bathynomus jamesi; assembly: GCA_023014485.1. Lineage (NCBI taxonomy): Eukaryota > Metazoa > Arthropoda > Malacostraca > Isopoda > Cirolanidae > Bathynomus > Bathynomus jamesi. The sequence continues at coordinate 965,756 of JAJOZX010000035.1, read as the reverse complement.
CTACTGATGTTCAAAATAAAATACGCCGTAGGCCCACAATTCAGCCGAAGCACCGCAGATCTAGCAAAATCGGCGCGTAGCGCCGACCTTTTGCTAGCCTAATATACTATTTCAGAAATGAAGTCTTATATATACAGTATATAGATATATATATATATATATATATGTAACAGTTTTTTTGCGCACACCTACAGGTCGCTACAATTGGTGTAGAACAATGCGGCTTTCACCATTCGATGCGTCTTTTTTTTTGTGCAGTGCCCATGCTAAAAAAAAATTCCCTAACATAAATCCTTCCCCCCCCCCTTTTAGGGGTACAGTTCTTCCCATTTCTTCATTTTAATCATAATTTTGGCACAAAATGGGGGAGGGGTGGGGTAATGGGGGAGGGGTGGGGTAATGGGGGGGGGGTGGGGTTAATGGGGAAACTCAGAAAAATAGATGCGATATATATATATGTAACCAAAAAAAATTAAAGTAAATCCTTTGCAAGGTGCCAGCCCCCTTCTCCCCTTGGGGGTAATGGGGGAAGGGTGGGGGTAAATGGGGGAGAGGGGTTGGGGAGGGGTTATTGGGGGAGAGGGTGGGGTAAGGGGAGGGGGAGGGGTTAATGGGGAAACTCAGAAAAAAAATTGGTGGGGTAAATGGGGGAGAGGGGTGGGGGAGGGGGTATTGGGGGAGAGGGGTGGAGTAATGGGGGAGGGGGTATTGGGGGAGAGGGGTGGGGTAATGGGGGAGGGGGTGGGGTAATGGGGGAGGGGGTGGGGTTAATGGGGAAACTCAGAAAAAAAAATGATAACCAACATCGATTCCGGTCAGGAAGATCATGCTTATCACAACTAATGGAACACTATAACAATATTATTGATGCACTCGAAACAATGAAAACTATGATTTGGCGGGCCATAAAACTATAGAAATGAACGCAGTCATGAAAATCTTAGGCTTCAAATCCGAGCTCATTGTATTAAGATTTGTGAAGCTTTAGATTTTCATGGCTGCGTTCTTTTCTGTAGTTTTATTGAATGAATTATTGGTTTGCCAGTAACTGGAAGGCCGCAGGCACCCCAATTACTGAGGCCCAAGGTGAGAGGAATAGGAATGATATCCAGATAAAGGGCTACTGATGTTCAAGGGCCCCCAATTACTGTCGGTTCAGTTATTTGGTCAATAAAACTATAGAAATAAACGCAGTCATGAAAATCTTAGGCTTCAAATCTGAGCTCATTGTATTAAGATTTGTGAAGGTTTAGATTTTCATGGCTGCGTTCTTTTCTGTTTTTCTGTAGTTTTATTGAATGAGTAATTGGTTTGCCAGTAACTGGAAGGCCGCAGGCACCCCAATTACTGAGGCCCAAGGTGAGAGGAATAGGAATGATATCCAGATAAAGGGCTACTGATGTTCAAAATAAAATACGCCGTAGGCCCACAATTCAGCCGAAGCACCGCAGATCTAGCAAAATCGGCGCGTAGCGCCGACCTTTTGCTAGCCTAATATACTATTTCAGAAATGAAGGCTTATATATACAGTATATATATATATATATATATATATATATATATATAACAGTTTTTTTGCGCAAACCTACAGGTCGCTACAATTGGTGTAGAACAATGCGGTTTTCACCATTCGATGCGTCTTTTTATTGTGCAGTGCCCATGCTAAAAAAAATTCCCTAACATAATTCCTTCCCCTTTTAGGGGTACAGTTCTTCGCATGCCGCCTGTACACGCATTTTTTTAATTTTTCATTTTTAATCATAATTTTTGCACAAAATAAGTCAATATTTACTAAACATTTAATATCATTCAATTCACAAAAGATTTATTTATCGATTCAATTTTAAAAAAGCATATTTTTAAAATTCATAAGGAACTTTTTGCAAAAAACTAAAAACAAATATGCATTTTTAAAATTCAATGATTTTTATACAAAATATTTTGATGTTTGTTATAATTTTAAAATTTTTCGATTCACAAAAGATTTTTTTATCGATTCAATACAAAAAATTACATAATTAAAACGAGCAATTTAAATAAACATGAGTTTAAAGTTAAACGAGCCACACTCGAAATTATTTACCGTGACTTTTGTACGTTTTATTACTGTGGCTTTTGTACAAATAATTTTACGTATACACAAACAATTTGATAGGATATTGATTTATCATTCTATTTTTTAGTTGTCATAGAAATACGTTAATTAAGTTATCTGATTAGATGCGCTTTTATAGTTGAAGATCATTTTTAGAAAATTATTTATTTTCCCCACTTTAAAATATTACAAAATTTCTATTAGGCATCCTAATATCATTATGCCTGTCGCTGTAAGTAAGAAAATAGCAATTAAATAATTAATTTTAAAACATTAAATGATGTCATCAAGATCATTACGAAACCTATGGTAAATTATTGAATACCCGGCTAGGTTCATTGAATGCCAGGTTAGGTCATCTGTACGCCCTTGACGATTGGTTAGGTTAAGTCGTGATATTTTCGTTGGCTTTAACGAAAATATCATGACTTAACCTAACCAATCGTCAAGGGTGTACAATTAACCTAACCGGGCATTCAATTAACGTACCCGGGCATTCAATTAATCTAATCGGGCATTCAGTTGACCTAACCGGCCATTTAATTAACCTAATCCGGCATCTAATATACTATTTCAGAAATGAAGCCTTATATATATATATATATATATATATATGTAACAGTTTTTTTGCGCACACCTACAGGTCGCTACAATTGGTGTAGAACAATGCGGCTTTCACCATTCGATGCGTCTTTTTATTGTGCAGTGCCCATGCTAAAAAAAAATTCCCGAACATAAATCCTGCCCCCCCTTTTATGGGTACAGTTCTTCCCATTTCTTCATTTTTAATCATAATTTTGGCACAAAATGGGGGTGGGGTGGGGTAATGGGGGAGGGGGTGGGGTTAATGGGGAAACTCAGAAAAATAGATGCGATATATATATGTAACCAAAAAAGTAAATCATTTGCAAGATGCCAGCCCCCTTCAAAAAAAATTAAAGTAAATCCTTTGCAAGGTGCCAGCCCCCTTCCCCCCTTGGTGGTAATGGGGGAAGGGTGGGGGTAAATGGGGGAGAGGGGTGGGGAGGGGGTATTGGGGTCTATACTATAATAAGAGAACTGTCCGTCCGTCTGTCCGTCCGTCTGTCACACTTTCAGAAATTGTGAGAAAAAATTGTGAGAAAAAAATTCAGAAATTGTATTACGGGAGGGAATGTGAAGCTCAATATTTTCATGGCTGTGTTCTTTTTTGTAGTTTAGCCTGTCTGTTTGTGAAATTTATCCCGGGCAGTAATCGGGGAAAGGTGGGGGTGGGGGTAATGGGGGAGGGGTGGGGAAATGGGGATGGGTGGGGTAATGGGGGAGCGGGGGGAAATGGGGAGGGGTGGGGAAATGGGGAGGGGTGGGGAAATGGGGAGGGTGGGGGTAATGGGGAGGGGTGGGGGGTAATGGGGGAGGAGGTTAGCCCCCAAGTTGCATAAATGGGGGTGAGGAGGTTTTGGGAGATACCAGATTCAGAAATGTTGACACATTGTGAAGCTCAAAATTTTCACGGCTGCGTTCTTTTCTGTAGTTTAGCCTGTCTAACCGTCAGCGAAGTGACGGGAGGGGGTGGGGTTAATAGGGAAACTCAGAAAAATAGATGCGATATATATATGTAACGAAAAAAAGTAAATCCTTTGCAAGGTGCCAGCCCCCTTAAAAAAAAATTAAAGTAAATCCTTTGCAAGGTGCCAGCCCCCTTCCCCCCTTGGGGGTAATGGGGGAAGGGTGGGGGTAAATGGGGGAGAGGGGGTGGGGTAGGGGGGTATTGGTGGAGAGGGGGTGGGGGAGGGGTATTGGGAAGAGGGGTGGGGTAATGGGGGAGGGGGTGGGGTTAATGGGGAAACTCAGAAAAAAAAATTGGTGGGGTAAATGGGGGAGAGGGGTGGGGGAGGGGGTATTGGGGGAGAGGGGTGGGGTAATGTGGGAGGAGGTGGGGTTAATGGGGAAACTCAGAAAAAAAAGATAACCAACATCGATTCCGGTCAGGAAGATCATGCTTATCACAAATAATGGAACACTATAACAATATTATTGATTCACTCGAAACAATGAAAACTATGATTTGGCGGGCCGCAGGGCCCCCAATTACTGTCGGTTCAGTTATTTGGTCAATAAAACTATAGAAATGAACGCAGCCATGAAAATCTAAAGCTTCACAAATCTTAATACAATGAGCTCGGATTTGAAGCCTAAGATTTTCATGACTGCATTCATTTCTATAGTTTTATTGACCAAATAACTGAACCGACAGTAATTGGGGGCCCTGCGGCCCGCCAAATCATAGTTTTCATTGTTTCGAGTGAATCAATAATATTGTTATAGTGTTCCATTAGTTGTGATAAGCATGATCTTCCTGACCGGAATCGATGTTGGTTATCTTTTTTTTCTGAGTTTCCCCATTAACCCCACCTCCTCCCACATTACCCCACCCCTCTCCCCCAATACCCCCTCCCCCACCCCTCTCCCCCATTTACCCCACCAATTTTTTTTTGTAGTTTCTGTAGTTTTATTGAATGAATAATTGGTTTGCCAGTAACTGGAAGGCCGCAGGCACCCCAATTACTGAGGCCCAAGGTGAGAGGAATAGGAATGATATCCAGATAAAGGGCTACTGATGTTCAAAATAAAATACGCCGTAGGCTCACAATTCAGCCGAAGCACCGCAGATCTAGCAAAATCGGCGCGCAGCGCCGACCTTTTGCTAGTCATTACTATTATAATTTAGCAAAAATGTGTCTGCCTGTCTGTCCGCAGAAAAAACTTTTACGTTTCTGAACCGATTTCGACCAAACTTCGTATGGTGGATGGGGGTGATGAGTAATGAACGAAAATATATGTGTGACCAACCCCCCCACCCACCACCCACCATCACCACCACCAATTACTGGGCCCGAGGGCCCCCAGCACCGCGATAAAACTATAGAAAAGAACGCAGGAATGAAAATCTTGAGCTTCTCATTGTGTCAATATTTTTGAAGCATAAGATTTTCATGACTATAGTTTTATTGACGAAATAATTGAACCCCTAGTAATTAGGGGCCTGCGACCCCCCAATTACTGTCGGTTCAATTATTTGGTCAATAAAACTATAGAAAAGAACGCAGTCATGAAAATCTTGAGCTTCACATCCGAGTTCATCGTATCAAGATTTGTGAAGTTTTAGATTTTCATGGCTGCGTTCTTTTCTGTAGTTTTATTGACCGAATAATTGGTTCGCCAGTAATTGGAGGGCCACAGGCACCCCAATTACTGAGGCCCAAGGTGAGAGGAATGGGAACGATATCCAGATAAAGGGTTATTGATGTTCAAAATAAAATACGCCGTAGGCCCACAATTCGGTTTGGGTCGAAAGTCCAAGCACCGCAGATCTAGGAAAATCGGCGAGTAGCGCCGATCGTTTGCTAGTGACAAGTCTATTTCATCTGTTGCTCTGAAAAATATATTGGGTCATCTTTGGTATCTATCTGAGGAACTTGTTGCTTTCGCCTTCTTTGATGACGAAGTGCCTGCAGAAACAAAGAACAAAATGGTAATGGCTTTGCAAAACCCTGGGGAAACACATCCAGCAAAAAGGGCTACTTTAAACCTGAATCATTCAAGTAAAAGAACTAGAAGACTTTGTAACATCAAATACTCGAAGGTTCTTCGAAATTACAGGATTTGCGTCAAATTTTTTCAGCAAAAATGCTGCTGAATGGCACAAAGATGAACTGTGCAATAATGTAAAGAAATCTATCCACCAAATGAAAGTTGTTAATGATATAGCTGAAAGGGGAGTTAGATTGATGGGTGAATACAAGAAGCTCTTAACAAACAATGAAGAGAAGAAACAATTTCTGCTACAAGTGGTCAAAAACTACAGGGCTGCTTATCCTGATAGAAAGAAAGAAACACTAATCAAGTAATAAATATGTCAAAATTCTAAACTCTACTTCTGTCAGTGGTTATGATAGGCTTACATGGGAGCTTCCACTATAAAAAGAGACAACGCGCCGCATACTGTACCTCAGAGGTGGTGTGGAAACAGTATATAATATTGGCAGTAGGGCAAAAGAGTGAAATCTATGCAAATTCATCAATTTTGACGATCGGTAGCAACGCCTAAAACTTGAACTAATGATCTAAAAATTCGGAGAGATTGTTTTTCAAGCAAAATGAACCAAACTAAGGGTTGAAAAAAAAAAAAATAAAATTTTAACCCATGTGTTTGAATCACCCTAAATTTTATATAAAAATTGAAAGGGAGTTTATTCCTCGTAGGTCCAAGCGCGCTAGAAATCATGGTAGGCCCAAGTGGTGGACTAGGGAAATAGGCGAGTTCATAAACGAGCGTAATAGAGCGCATAGACTTAATAAGCGCAATGGCACAGCAGCTAACTTTAATAGATATATCGAGCTTAGACGTCAGGTTAAAAGATCAGTTAAGAATGCCAAGCGTAATTTAGAGATACTTATAGCTACGGACAGTAAACATAATTCAAAAAAGTTTTTTGAATACGTCAATAATCGTAAGCCGATAAAAGATAACATAGGCCCTCCAGTGGATGTTAATGGCGCTTTGGCTTCTGACGCTCAGGCGATGGCGGGTATTTTCAATAACTTTTTTGCGACAGTTTTTACCCTAGAAGACGTAAATAATGTCCCCGACGTGGACGATATCGTTCCATTTGGTGGCGAGACTATTTTGGATGAAATAACTGTTTACGAGGGTGAGATTGCGCATTACTGTATATCGATAGGCTAAAAGTTAGCAAGGCTCCAGGCCCTGACGCTTTTTATCCCAGACATTTGAAAGATTTGAAAGACGTTATCGTAGGCCCCTTAACGAAGATTTTTAATCAGTCACTCAAAACGGGGATTATTCCTGAAGACTTCAAATTAGCTAACGTCACGCCCATTTTTAAAAAAGGCCACCGCACGGTACCTAGTAATTATTGGCCCATTAGCTTAACGTCAATTGTAGGTAAACTTTTGGAATCCGTAATTAGGGTTCGTATCATCGATCACTTAAAAAGTAGAGATTTGATTAATAGTAGTCAGCATGGGTTTCGACGCCATAGATCTTGTGTAACTAATTTGTTAGAATTTTATAACGAAATAGTGCGCGAATACGATAGGCATAGAGCGGCTGACGTTATTTGTGTAGATTTTAAAAAGGCGTTCGATACAGTTCCGCATAGGAGATTAATTGCGAAGGTCAAAGCGCACGGTATACGCGGTCAGGTAGCTAACTGGTTAGAAGAATGGCTTCGTGCTAGGAGACAGAGGGTCGTAGTTAATGGTAGTGAATCGGGGTGGTTGGATGTAGGTAGCGGTGTCCCACAGGGTTCAGTGTTAGGCCCATTGCTATTCGTAATTTACATTAACGACATAGATGTAGGATTGACTAGTAACGTGTCAAAATTCTCGGACGATACTAAAATAGGCGGTAAGGTTGTTAACGAGGATGATAGAAATAGGCTCCAAGACGATGTAAATAGGATTATGGAGTGGACGGATAAGTGGCAGATGCAATTTAACGTACACAAATGTAAAGTTTTGCATGTAGGTTCTTGTAACAATAATTACATGTACACGATGAATGATAGGGAGTTGGCGAGCGTTGACGAGAAAGTAGATTTAGGCATACGCGTATCTAAGGATTTAAAGGTTAGGAACCAGTGCCTGGAATCTTGCGCAAAAGCTAATAGGATGTTAGGCTTCATAGCGCGTAATTTCGAATTTAAATCGAAGGATATTATATTGCCCCTTTACAAGTCCCTAGTCAGGCCTCATTTAGAATATGCCGTTCAATTTTGGTGCCCGTACTTGCGTGAGGATATTGATAGGTTAGAAAGGGTTCAGCGTCGTGCCACGAAACTAATTCCGTCATTGCGCAACAAGCCTTATGAAGATAGGATTAAAGAGGTAGACCTGTATTCACTCGAAACTAGGAGATCAAGAGGGGGGAGCTAATTGAAGTTTTCAAAATCGTTAATAACATCGATAACGTAAATTTTAACAAATTGTTCACTTTCGATAATAGTAATATTCGTAATAACGGATTTAAGTTGCGTGGCAGACGTTTCATTACTAATATCGCTAAAAATTTCTTTACGTTTAAAGTAATTGATAAATGGAATAATCTTCCCGCGCCCGTCGTGAACTCTACCAGCGTTAATGTGTTTAAGAACCGTCTTGACAGACATTTTAAAAATATAAACTTTGTTTAAAATAAAAAAAAAATTAGCAACAGGAGCTCTGGTGGTGGTGGTCGAGGATGATTCTGTTGACGATAAATGCCAGCTTGTGACATGCCAGCGTGTGATGCCAGCAATAAAATTATTAAAAAAAAAAAAAAATTAGACTAACACGAACGTAGATGTAGCTCGTAGCGTAAACTAACCTACTCTTTGTTTAACTTTACCTACTTTTTTTTTTCTTATCCTCTCCTTACTTTGCATGTCTGTAACTCTCTTTTCTTGCATGTTTGTAGTTTGCATGGTATGACAGTGAGTTAAGACTGTGTTTGCATGGTTTGTAAGCGTTCTTATTTTACTTCTTTTCAGCTTTCACCCCTCTCCTATTTTCTCCTACTATTTTTCTGACTTGTCGGCAGTGGCCGGCGGATGATGATGGTGAGTCTTTTTTCTCTTTTCTGAATGAATGTTAACCCACGAGTGATAGGTGTTCCTCCTTACTTAACCCCTTATTCTCTTCTCTTCTCTTAACCCCCTAAGTAGTATAGCCGCAAAAAGGTAGAGTGCAGGAATGTTGCAATGTTGCATGAGACAATGATCAATATCGCAAAGGGGGGTGGGGGTTGCAAAGGAGGGTGGGGGTATGCAACAAATCAATGTTGCAAAGGGGAGTGCGGTATGCAACAACCCACTGTTGCAAAGGGGGGTGGGGGGATGCTGCAGGTGCAACAAGGGGTCATGAAACTTGGAGGCGGCGTTATCTCCCAAGAGAAAGACAGAAGGAGAGAAAGGAAGAGAGGTGTTCACCTGGCAGGAGCCAAGTGCACACTAAGACTTCAGCAGAGTGGCCGTTGTCTTATAGGCCTCTAATCAGCCAGTTGGCTTAGAAGGAGCCAAGGGGGGAGGGGTACACCTGAAGGGGGAGAAGGGAGGGGTCTTCAGGGGGAGAAGGAAGGATGACCTCCCCGCAAAGGGGTTGCCTTAGCTTAAGAGTGAAAGGATAGAAGGAGGAGGACTTTGGGGGGACAAGGTGGGATGTCCTAACCCCCCAAAGGGAAACCAAGCTAAGTCTTAACCTAAGAAAGGAAGGAGAGAGTTCTTTATTCGGCCGAAGTTCGCATCAAACTACCAGCTTCGAAGCCAAGCGGGTCTTATATAGATGATGGTTGAGTTGCCAGATACGATTTTTTATTTTAATTGTACAGGTACACATTATTAGGGTGAGTTGCTAGATACCATTTTAATTCGTTACCAAAGCATACAGACTTTCTCTTGGAAATCGAAATCGACAATAAGAAAATGATTATTAATTAAATAAATAGAATTTGCCTCCTACTGCACAAAAATAACATATTACGTACAATCGTCAAAATAATAGTTCAGACGAAATACACACACACACACATGAACAACTTTCTCCTTACCTTATATATATATATATATATATATATAAATATATATATATATATATATATATATATATATATATCTATATATATATATATAGAAAGAATCATATTAACTGTGTCTATTTAATTTTGTCATTCCTTATAGAAAGAATCATAATAACTGTGTCTATTTAATTTTGTCATTCCTTATAGAAAGAATCATAATAACTGTGTCTATTTAATTTTGTCATTCCTTATATATATATATATATATATATATATATATATATATATATATATATAAACGGATTTTCACCTTAAAGTGAATTAAAACAATATTAACATTTAAAAAATCACTAAACAATTGGCTTAGCAAAAGAATTCGTTCAATTAACATATTCTCAAATCTACACACACACACACACACACACACACACACACACACACAAACACACACCTCTGTATATATTATGTGAATGAAAATCAGAAAAATGCCAAAAGTATATTAATTTAAAGCAAATGAATTTTCTCCTTTTAAGAGAATCAATTATTAAAACCAATATTAACAATATAAGAAACTAATTATTTAAACGCCCTTCTATTTACTTTCTTTCAGTTATTAAAACGAATCCAAAATATTAACTCTTAGAATAATGTTTTAACATTGCGTTCAAACGAGGAGTGAGTGGAGCAGGTAACCAAGAGATCCAGCTAAAAGGTCCATCCCGAGGCCTTTTAAAACCTCAAACTGGCGAGAAGGAATTTCGGTCGAACTTTCTCTCTCTCAAAGACTCGATTCCACCTCTTCTAGCTTTCCATGCGTTTGTCTTGTAAATAAAAAAAATGTTTTTATTAAATGCGTTGATTGTTTCTCTTTACTTGCAAATTTGTATGGCATCATCTTCTTAGTTTATTGAAACAAATTAATAAAAAATGGAAAGGTATATTATTATTATTATACATTTTTCAAAATTAACACACACACACACACACACACACAAACACACACACAGATTTTTGTCAGAGAAAGTGAGGATCACGCACACGCGCAAACACACACACACATGCACTATATATATATATATATATATATATATATATAGGGTGATATGCACAAAGACAAATTTTTCTATGTAGTAATAATAATAATTAACTCCACGCCGAATTACAAAGATTAAGCTTTTCACCCCGCATTAGACCTACAGTTTAATGTGGAAACCGAATCAGAAATACATCTCGTCAGGGAATGATTGCTCACTCTTTCACATCATCTCGCTGATTTGTTCATTTTGACAATGGTTAAGCTTTTCACTCCGGCCTTAGACCTACAGTTTAACGTGGAAACCGAATCAGAAATACATCTCGTCAGGGAATCATTGCTCACTCTTTCACATCATAATTTCAACATTTAAAATAACAGGATCAATTGATTATTCATCCGGATATAAAATAACAGGATCATTTGATTACACTGGTATGCATATGAAATTTTTTTGTCTGCTGTGAGGGTTTTTTCAACTCATATTATATAATTCGACCATGCTCAATTCGAAAATGACATTGGTTTTCCTCAATCAGGTCAGGTTTTTTCTCTATTGGCCATTTATTATAAGTCCAATTTTATCCCCAAATTTATTGATTTTTTTAGCTTAAACACTGTAGATACGAGTAATATTATAAGAACACTCGTGAAAAATGAAAACATTGTGTGAATAATACTTTTATTCATACAATGAATATGGAAAAAAGTTTATTGAGGAAGGAATGAAGTTTTTTTGGCTTTCCGTCTGTGTTTTTCTTCAGGCACGTCTCGCTTCAAACACCAGCAATAGTCCGCCAGCATATTGATATCCCAGTTTCCCTGGTACCTCTCTTCCATTATTTTGATATCTTGGTGAAATCGTTCACCCTGTTCCTCACTATAATCCCCGCAATTTTCAGGAAAATAGTCCAAGTGGGACCACAAAAAGTGCATTTTTATGGACATGCGCGACCCATGAGCTTTGAAAGCTTCCATCAAGTTTTCGACAACGGACTCGTATTCTGGACTTCTACGCTTGCCAAGAAAATCAGTGACAACTGATATGAATGCCTGCCAGGCATTCTTCTCAGTTGGAGTCATTGCGTTTTCGAACTGAGTATCCTTGATCAAAGTTCGAATTTGAGGACCATCAAAAACCCAGCATTTAGTTTAGCATCAGATATTTGAGGAAATTTACTCTCGAGATATCGGAATGCTGAACCCTCCTTATTCATTGATTTGATGAAATTTTTCATCAAGCCCAGCTTAATATGAAGTGGTGGGAGCAAAATTTTTGTTGGTGGTACAAGGGGCACTGAAACGACATTATGCGACCCAGGTTCAAAATTCTCTCTGGATGCCCATTCACGCTGTGTATAGTGCTTCTCATCCGCTCGGCTATCCCATTTGCAGAGGAAACATGGGTATTTCGTGTATCCCCCTTGCATTCCCAATACAAATGCCACAATCTGAAAAAAATGAAAATATTTAAAGAATTTAGAGAATTTGTTCTATCAGATAAAAAAATCTATGCATTGGACTGTATCACTTCTGTGGGGAAGTTAAGTGTTCTTATACGCTCTCAAATAACCTTTGGAAAAACAACATAGTCAATAGCAATAGTTTACTTATGATATTAGTATTACCTTCAAATCTCCACAGATCCTCCAGTTATGTTGGTCGTATACGAGAGCATCCAGTAAAATTTTCATGTTATCGTAGCTCTCAGTAAGTTGTACAGAATGTGCTACAGGGACTGATGCAACCCTATTCCCAATGTTGAGAAGTACTGCTTTCAAACTTCGTTTAGACGAGTCTATAAATAGCCTCCATTCTGATGCGTTATATGGCAGGCCCAAGGATTCGATTAGCCCCTCAACATTGCAGCAGTACACTAAGGAAGAGGTATTTTCGTGCACTGCAAAAAACTTGCGGAATTCTTCCTCTCGTTTCCTATACCAGGAGAATGTTGTTCCCGGAGCCAGCAAGTTGTCCTCTCGAAGTCGTGAGCCCAAGATCTCGGCAGCTAATTTGGAAAGTCCTAAATCCCTGGTAAGATCATTAAGTTTGGCCTGGTTGAGAGGCCTCGGCTCATTTGAAGCGGTATTTTGAGGTATATACGACTGGGACTGGTCGTTGGCATTGGTCATTGATTCATCATCAGAATCATCGAAGTCCAGGGTTTGAGGTGGGTCAGGTATTGGAATTCCAGGACCATGGGGTAAAGGTCTCATAGCAGAAGGAATGTCAGGGTATACAACAATGTGTTTATTCTTCTTGTTAACTCCTGAAAATAGAAACACAGAAACATGGATATAAAACTTGCATATGAAATAGAAGAAGCATTCAGAGTGTGGCGGCTCGTGTGGGAAGGCTGCGGTCTGTAAGATATGAAAGAGGTCGACGGAGTCTGTATATTTTCCTTCTTTTTCATTCATATTGTCCCTTCGGGGACAATATGAATGAAAAAGAAAGAAAATATACAATCATTGGATATGTAAATGTAACTTGTATAACAATATGTATGTGTAAATGTATTTTCTATAACAATATGTATATGTAAATGTATGATTACCATTATGGTGAATATTATGCTATATATGGTGAATATTACATTATGGTGAATATTATGTCAAGTTTCATACGAGGATTTCAAAATATTTAAGAAAAATAAATTTATAAGCCCACCTTGGAAGTTTGTCATGCAGAAATAGCAATCTGTCACGTGATCCTTTCCTTCTCTCCAAATCATGGGAATTCCAAAAGGCAAAGATTTCGCTCTGCCTTTGCTCCATCTTCTCAAATTTTCAATGCACGTCTTGCAGCACATATGAGGGGCGAAATTTTGTCCTGGTCCCCTAGCTTAATTCCAAAGTATGCTCTATACATTGTCTTCACAAATTTAGTGATTTGGGACTGGTTATTTGGCATGGTAACCGTCCCACTTATGTAGCAGAATCTATTGGGATCATTTTTACACGCTCTATTCATTAAGAAATATTTTATCTATATGCCTGAAAAGTAAAAAAAGATATTATACAAGTGAAACAAGTGATGATAGATGTTACTGTTCCAATTCCGCTTTGACAAAATCACGAAAAATTCTATTTTACTTATGAGGCCATAGCCGGATAACCTAAGCTGATTGAGAAAAACGGATTGCAGATTCGAAATCAGCAGGAAAAACTCCATAAGAATCAATTGCAAAACCCTTGACAGCAAAATTGATGCATACCAGTGTTATTGATCCGGGAATAGTGTGGCTGCAAAATGTGATATGCACAAAAACAATGTAGATTTTTCTCTTTAGTAATAATAATAATAACTAACTCCTCGCCGAATTGTAACAATGGTTAAGCTTTTCACTCTGCCTTAGACCTACAGTTTAACGTGGAATCCGAATTAAGCTTCAGCACTGGCGGGGTGGTTATTTATTCACACATCTATGCGAGAAGTAAAAATCCACAATTCACGAATCTTGAGAAAAGCTGTGTTTAGTATGGTTGACAAATAATTTGCTCCTCTCGATTACATTAGTGATTATTGATCCGGGAATAGTGTGGCTGCAAAATGTGATATGCACAAAAACAATGTAGATTTTTCTATGTAGTAATAATATGGGATGCAAAATGTTATATGCACAAACTTTTAAATACTTAGGGTATCCATTTATCTGCCAACCAATGATTCGCGGATTCCTCCGCAAATACGATCATGCTTAAAAAACACACAAAGAAGCTTTCGTTAGCTACAACATCAAATACAATTTTATAATCATTTCCTCTTCAAACGGTTTATTCTTATATATATATATCGATGAATTTACTCATACATTTTTAATTAGCTATACGTTTTGGACAGGCTTCAACAAAAGAAGTACAGTGTTACCGGTTTTAAACAGATATTTTAGGAACATACCCAAAGATATATTGTATAAAATGAAAATAATTATTCCAAGGTTTTTTGTGTTCAGAAATACATCTCGTCAGGGAATGATTGCTCACTATTTCACATCATAATTTCATCGAGATAATTCAAGCTCATATACAGGACCTACATTGTCTATAAGATCTGTGGCGCGAACAAAGAAGCTCTTTCCAAAATTGTTGCAAGAAGATGCAAAAAGTGTAATGAAAAACAATAGCTTCAGAGTTCATTCACACCATGCGTACACTTATCTCGTGTACGCAGTGTACACGTTCCACATTGTGTCCGACAACACAGAAGCTCTTTCCAAAATTGTTGCAAGAAGATGCAAAAGTGTAATGACAAAGAACAGCTTCAGAGTTCATTCACACCATGCGTACACTTATCTCGTGTACGCAGTGTACACCTTCCACATTGTGTCCGACAAAACAGAAGTTCTTTCCAAAAATTGTTGCAAGAAGATGCAAAAAGTGTAATGAAAAAGAATAGCTTCAGAGTTCATTCACACCATGCGTACACTTATCTCGTGTACGCAGTGTACACCATCCACATTGTGTCCGACACTATTTTTCTTCTACGCTAGAGAATATACATCTGAAATCCACGGCTTGCACCGCTCAACTGAGAACGCAGGCGTAGAGATATCCCCAGGTAGTAGCAGGAGTCACTTTTTTAGGCGTAAATGGCTTGTTCAGGTTGAGTTGTCAGATACCACTTTTTATTTTAATTGTTCAGGTATACATTATTATGGAGAGTTGTCAGATACCACTTTTTATTTTAATTGTTCAGGTATACATTATTATGGAAAGTTGCCAGATACCACTTTTTATTTTAATTGTTCTGGTATACATTATTATGGAGAGTTGCCAGATACCATTTTAATTGTTCAGGTATACATTATTAGGTTGCCAGATTGTACCATTTGTTTAATTAATTCTTAAAAGTTGGCTTAGAATTCCGCTAGTAGGTTTAGAAGACGTAACATGCCATTTGGTATAATTGTTTACAACAAAAAGTATTAAATAAAACAACACCATCATTCTGTTTATTATAAATACATAGAAAATAAATATACATTTGAATGATCAATTAAAAATAATAATAGTTTAAGAAATATGAACGAGGAATATGCATATAATCAAAAAATATATCCGTCAATATAACAGTACAGGAGAAATATATATATATATATATATACATATATATATATATACGAATTATGGAGATATATAGAAAATAAATATACATTGGAATGATCAATAAACAAAACTAAGAAATAATATAACCATCAACATAGCAGAAATACATACACACAACTAAGTAAATAAATAAATACATACACTTTATCTTCTACCTCGCAAAATAAGAAATCGTATAACCATCACTATAGCAGAAATATACACACACACACAAATATGCTAAATATATATATAAATACGTTTCACTTTTTTTCAAAATACTAAACTCGCACTTAACCGAGTCTACAATTACATCATTATTGCTCTGCATTACGCAGTATACGCGGTTTAATAATATTTCACCGCTTAAAGTATAGGGAAACCTGTACTCGATATGAAGGGCTTTCATATCGTTCAGTACTATTTTTGTTCCCACTTTACAACCGGTTGGTAAGTTATCTTTAATTACGTCTAGAATACAATCAAAAGCACGCACAAAGAGTTCATCGTTAGCCACATTATTAAACACAAGTTTATAAACACGCCTTTCCAATCGAGGGTTTATTTCTACCGACCCGAGCTTTTCAATCGTGAACTCATCTTCACATAGCGGTAATTGAAATAATCTTCTAAATCGTTACGACAACTGCTCGTTATATAAATTTCGGTTTTAATGTTTTAACACTCCCTGAATACGCACCAGACAGTTCCGTCAGGGTAAATTTCATGAACTAGGCACATTTTATAACGGTTTTATTGTTTTACCACTCACCATTTCCACAAACTAAACGTCTTCACACTCCGGTGCACTATTTGAGAGAAACATATGACCATATTTTTCCTTTTTATTTAACAGATGATACTCGTCTCTAAAGTCTGCTAAAAACTCACGCAGGGCACTAGCCACAACCTCACTACGAACCTCATCATGATATACATTAATATAGTGATAAAAATACTTAAGATTGTCCATGATGACGACATTTACATTTTCAGTCGTAGGGTATGAGTAATCGACATGGTGTAACATGACATAATACCGCTTGTCACACCACTCATCTACAAGACTCACTATCCATATCTGCTGCTTCTCTTCTGCACGCGTTGTTTCTTTTACTTCACGGTATATGTGAGACTTTATAAAGCTTAGCTCTACAGCATACTTCAATACATCGTCTGTGCAACGAAAGCTTACAACGCTCTCACCAGAATAACCACAGAATATTTGTACATCTTGCTCCTTCGCACGATCCAATGTGGTTTTAAAAGAGGCAAAGGAGGGGGGAATAGGAAGTTTTTCGGAATCCATCACATCTTGACATTTTGCTGAATACCATTTCATAAACGTTGAACAAGCAATATTAAAGGCAGCCATTTTCTTCTACGGGGGCGAATACACGTCTGAGCTCAAGGGCTTACTGCAATCAACTGACCACGCAGGGAATCCCAGGTAGTAGCATGACTCACGTTGCTGGTCTTTCACCTGTTCATACACACACACACACACACAAAGGAGAAAGTGAAACGCTAATTGAAACATGATTTATTTAATAAACGAAATATTCAAGTTATATATATTTACAAATACGTGTAATAAATAAGTTAACAATAGACACATCAAAGATTATATTCAAGACATATATATTTACAAACACGTGTAATAAATAAGTTAACAATAGACACATCAAAGATTATGTTCAAGGTATATATATATATTTACAAATACGTGTGATAAATAAGTTAACAATTGAAATTATGTTAACACAAGAAATAACAGAAAACACAAGAAAAAACAAATGCATAGATTTGGTGATCACTAACAACAGTAACCTAATACTTTAAAGAGTGCATTCTATTAAATACTTTTAGCCTATGTTCACGAATTAATACCGGTTTTAAAATAGATTCAGTTTCCTCAATTCGTCTCTGAAATCTTAATCTGCCCCGAGCACATTCTTCCCATTGTCCCCTTCTACAGCAATCAGCAACGGGGTAAGTTAGAACGTTGTCACAGAATTTTACTTTTGGGGGGTTTGGTGCAACCCAAACGTTTCCAATTTCATCATTCCATCTTTGGTTCACGAATTTTAACTCTTCTGCAATTTTGTCAATGCTGCGTCTATCATCACTACCAAAGTCACTTTCGTCAGTGCAAACAATGTTATGATTAGTCTCAGGATTTTTGAGGCAACTTTTTCTTTGTGCTGACAATGAACTGGATTTAAATGATGAAGGTACACGGATCTGTTCCGATACTTCTGAATTATTCATATTTGATGGTTATATACGAGAGAATATACGACTATCAAATAAAACGGTAAATGAAGCAGTTGACGTTAAATCTATTTATTTGCTAAAGGAGGCCATACTATTATATATATATATATCATCCGTGATGTCGATGATGGGGTGCTATACCTCATCGTCATTCCTATAAAATATATAATTAGTTTTATAATACGCAACCTTAAATACAATTTTTTATCACGTAGTGAGTTACACTGTGCATGAATGAGTACGTACAAACTAGATTAATAAAAACGCTTTTACTAAGAAGTCACGAGACGAAGACCGTCTGGAGTGAGTTTATAGAAATTCAAGGATTCCAAGTTGATCACGAGAGAAGTTATGTAGTCATCTTCCATGCTGCAAAATCTCGTCGTCCGCTGACTGCTCAGAACACCGACAAGAGGTGAGATCGAATCCACATCAACACAAAATTTTAGAGTCGCTAAAATAACAGCCTGAGCATTGTTCCTGTTCTAAATTATCTTTGATTCGTTTTGGTAAAATTGAGTAAACTGCTGCCTTTGTTTCCTGATCAGAAACTCTCCGCCTTTTTCTGGTATGGTGCAAGGTTTCGTTGCAACCATATTCACTGTTCGAGTATACTTCACTGTCGCTGTCTTCTAATCTAGATTTACACTCTTCACTAATGCATTCAATGGATGAATCATCACCTTGGTTGTTATTATTGACACCACAATCGAGAGGGCTCACTGGGGTAACGGACACTTCAGGTAATGGTGTGAGTGCATGAGGTGGGTCGGGGGCAAACTCCTCAGGTTGCCCTTGTGGCGGGGAAAATAATGTGCAGTGGTAATTATGTGCTTCTTCTAAGTAAACAAAACAGGCTTTATGTAACACAGTGGCAACTAATAATGATTTATGCAAAGATGCACCAGCTCTTCCGGAACGTCTGGATGCAATTTTACCGAGCGATATATTTATCAACTTGTGTGCTTCAAACCCATTTGGAACGTCAGATATCATGTTCACCACTTAGCATTTGGTCAAGGCACAGAGAGATAACTAACACGACTCCATCCTCTATTTCCAATCTTGTAATGAATTAAAGTGAAAGTTTCGCCTGCCTTTATACAATGTCGTTGTGACGTCATTACCAAGCTCTTTCAAACCAATCACTCCAGACGGTCTTCGTCTCGTGACTTCTTAGTAAAAGCGTTTTTATTAATCTAGTTTGTACGTACTCATTCATGCAATGTGATAAAAGAAATTGTATTTAAGGTTGCGTATTATATAAACTAATTATATATTTTATAGGAATGACGATGAGGTATAGCACCCCATCATCGACATCACGGATGATATATATATATATATATATATAATAGTATGGCCTCCTTTAGCAAATAAATAGATTTAACGTCAACTGCTTCATTTACCGTTTTATTTGATAGTCGTATATTCTCTCGTATATAACCATCAAATATGAATAATTCAGAAGTATCGGAACAGATCCGTGTACCATCATCATTTAAATCCAGTTCATTGTCAGCACAAAGAAAAAGTTGCCTAAAAATCCTGAGACTAATCATAACATTGTTTGCACTGATGAAAGTGACTTTGGTGTGATGATAGACGCAGCGTTGACAAAATTGCAGAAGAGTTAAAATTCGTGAACCAAAGATGGAATGATGAAATTGGAAACGTTTGGGTTGCACCAAACCCCCCAAAAGTAAAATTCTGTGACAACGTTCTAACTTACCCCGTTGCTATTGCTGTAGAAGGGGACAATGGGAAGAGTGCGCTCGGGACAGATTAAGATTTCAGAGACGAATTGAGGAAACTGAATCTATTTTAAAACCGGTATTAATTCGTGAACATAGGCTAAAAGTATTTAATAGAATGCACTCTTTAAAGTATTAGGTTACTGTTGTTAGTGATCACCAAATCTATGCATTTGTTTTTTCTTGTGTTTTCTGTTATTTCTTGTGTTAACATAATTTCAATTGTTAACTTATTTATCACACGTATTTGTAAATATATATATACCTTGAACATAATCTTTGATGTGTCTATTGTTAACTTATTTATTACACGTGTTTGTAAATATATATGTCTTGAATATAATCTTTGATGTGTCTATTGTTAACTTATTTATTACACGTATTTGTAAATATATATAACTTGAATATTTCGTTTATTAAATAAATCATGTTTCAATTAGTGTTTCACTTTCTCCTTTGTGTGTGTGTGTGTGTGCGTGTGTGTGTGTGTATGAACAGGTGAAAGACCAGCAACGTGAGTCATGCTACTACCTGGGATTCCCTGCGTGGTCAGTTGATTGCAGTAAGCCCTTGAGCTCAGACGTGTATTCGCCCGCGTAGAAGAAAATGGCTGCCTTTAATATTGCTTGTTCAACGTTTATGAAATGGTATTCAGCAAAGTGTCAAGATGTGATGGATTCCGAAAAACTTCCTATTCCCCCCTCCTTTGCCTCTTTTAAAACCACATTGGATCGTGCGAAGGAGCAAGATGTACAAATATTCTGTGGTTATTCTGGTGAGAGCGTTGTAAGCTTTCGTTGCACAGACGATGTATTGAAGTATGCTGTAGAGCTAAGCTTTATAAAGTCTCACATATACCGTGAAGTAAAAGAAACAACGCGTGCAGAAGAGAAGCAGCAGATATGGATAGTGAGTCTTGTAGATGAGTGGTTGACAAGCGGTATTATGTCATGTTACACCATGTCGATTACTCATACCCTACGACTGAAAATGTAAATGTCGTCATCATGGACAATCTTAAGTATTTTTATCACTATATTAATGTATATCATGATGAGGTTCGTAGTGAGGTTGTGGCTAGTGCCGTGCGTGAGTTTTTAGCAGACTTTAGAGACGAGTATCACCTGTTAAATAAAATGGAAAAATATGGTCATATGTTTCTTTCAAATAGAACACCGGAGTGTGAAGACGTTTAGTTTGTGGAAATGGTGAGTGGTAAAACAATAAAACCGTTATAAAATGTGCCTAGTTCATGAAATTTACCCTGACGGGAACTGTCTGGTGCGTATTCAGGGAGTGTTAAAACATTAAAACCGAAATTTATATAACGAGCAGTTGTAACGATTTAGAAGATTATTTCAATTACCGCTATGTGAAGATGAGTTCACGATTGAAAAGCTCGGGTCGGTAGAAATAAACCCTCGATTGGAAAGGCGTGTTTATAAACTTGTGTTTAATAATGTGGCTAACGATGAACTCTTTGTGCGTGCTTTTGATTGTATTCTAGACGTAATTAAAGATAACTTACCAACCGGTTGTAAAGTGGGAACAAAAATAGTACTGAACGATATGAAAGCCCTTCATATCGAGTACAGGTTTCCCTATACTTTAAGCGGTGAAATATTATTAAACCGCGTATACTGCGTAATGCAGAGCAATAATGATGTAATTGTAGACTCGGTTAAGTGCGAGTTTAGTATTTTGAAAAAAAGTGAAATGTATTTATATATATATTTAGCATATTTGAGTGTGTGTGTGTGTGTGTGTGTGTGTGTATATATTTCTGCTATATTGATGGCTATACGATTTCTTATTTTGCGAGGTAGAAGATAAAGTGTATGTATTATTTATTTACTTAGTTGTGTGTATGTATTTCTGCTATGTTGATGGTTATATTATTTCTTAGTTTTGTTTTTTGATCATTCCAATGTATATTTATTTTCTATATATCTCCATAATTGCGTGTATATATATAAATGTGTATATATATATATTTCTCCTGTACTGTTATATTTACGGATATATTTTTTGATTATATGCATATTCCTCGTTCATATTTCTTAAACTATTATTATTTTTAATTGATCATTCAAATGTATATTTATTTTCTATATATTTATAATAAACAGAATGATGCAGTGTTGTTTTATTTAATTCTTTTGGTTGTAAACAATTATACCAAATGGCATGTTACGCCTTCTAAACCTACTAGCGGAATTCTAAGCCAACTTTTAAGAATTAATTAAACAAATGGTACAATCTGGCAACCTAATAATGTATACCTGAACAATTAAAATGGTATCTGGCAACTCTCCATAATAATGTATACCTGAACAATTAAAATAAAAGTGGTATCTGACAACTCTCCATAATAATGTATACCTGAACAATTAAAATAAAAAGTGGTATCTGACAACTCTCCATAATAATGTATACCTGAACAATTAAAATAAAAAGTGGTATCTGACAACTCAACCTGAACAAGCCATTTACGCCTAAAAAAGTGACTCCTGCTACTACCTGGGGATATCTCTACGCCTGCGTTCTCAGTTGAGCGGTGCAAGCCGTGGATTTCAGATGTATATTCTCTAGCGTAGAAGAAAAATAGTGTCGGACACAATGTGGAAGGTGTACACTGCGTACACGAGATAAGTGTACGCATGGTGTGAATGAACTCTGAAGCTATTCTTTTTCATTACACTTTTTGTATCTTCTTGCAACAATTTTTGGAAAGAACTTCTGTGTTGTCGAACACAATGTGGAAGGTGTACACTGCGTACACGAGATAAGTGTACGCATGGTGTGAATGAAATCTGAAGCTGTTCTTTGTCATTACACTTTTGCATCTTCTTGCAACAATTTTGAAAAGAGCTTCTGTGTTGTCGGACACAATGTGGAACGTGTACACTGCGTACACGAGATAAGTGTACGCATGGTGTGAATGAACTCTGAAGCTATTGTTTTTCATTACACTTTTTGCATCTTCTTGCAACAATTTTGGAAAGAGCTTCTTTGTTCGCGCCACAGATCTTATAGACAATGTAGGTCCTGTATATGAGCATGAATTATCTCGATGAAATTATGATGTGAAATATTGAGCAATCATTCTCTGACGAGATGTATTTCTGAATACAAAAATCCTTGGAATAATTATTTTCATTTTATACAATATATCTTTGGGTAAGTTCCTAAAATATCTGTTTAAAACCGGTAACACTGTACTTCTTTTGTTGAAGCCTGTCCAAAACGTATAGCTAATTAAAAATGTATGGGTAAATTCATCGATGTGTATATATATAAGAATAAACCGTTTGAAGAGGAAATGATTATAAAATTGTATTTGATGTTGTAGCTAACGAAAGCTTCATTGTATGTTTTTTAAGCATGATCGTATTTGCGGAGGAATCCGCGAATCATTGGTTGGCAGATAAATGGATACCCTAAGTATTTAAAAGTTTGTGCATATAACATTTTGCATCCCTTATTATTACTACATAGAAAAATCTACATTGTTTTTGTGCATATCACATTTTGCAGCCACACTATTCCCGGATCAATAATCACTAATGTAATCGAGAGGAGCAAATTATTTGTCAACCATACTAAACACAGCTTTTCCCGAGATTCCTGACTTGTGGATTTTTACTTCTCGCATAGATGTGTGAATAAATAACCACCCCGCCAGTGCTGAAGCTTAGTTCGGATTCCACGTTAAACTGTAGGTCTAAGGCAGAGTGAAAAGCTTAACTATTGTTAAAATTCGGCGAGGAGTTAGTTATTATTATTATTACTAAAGAGAAAAATCTACATTGTTTTTGTGCATATCAAATTTTGCAGCCACACTATTCCCGGATCAATAATCACTAATGTAATCGAGAGGATTTTATACTAAAGAAATTGTAAATATATCCATTCCTTTATTTATTTAAAAAAAAAGAAGAAAAGAATGAACAAAACTCTCTCTCTATATGTCGGATTCCACATTAAACTGTAGGTCTAAGGCAGAGTGAAAAGCTTAACCATTGTTACAATTCGGCGAGGAGTTAGTTATTATTATTATTACTAAAGAGAAAAATCTACATTGTTTTTGTGCATATCACATTTTGCAGCCACACTATTCCCGGATCAATAATCAAATGATCCTGTTATTTTAAATCCGGATCAATAATCAATTGATCCTGTTATTTTAAATGTTGAAATTATGATGTGAAAGAGTGAGCAATGATTCCCTGACGAGATGTATTTCTGATTCGGTTTCCACGTTAAACTGTAGGTCTAAGGCCGGAGTGAAAAGCTTAACCATTGTCAAAATGAACAAATCAGCGAGATGATGTGAAAGAGTGAGCAATCATTCCCTGACGAGATGTATTTCTGATTCGGTTTCCACATTAAACTGTAGGTCTAATGCGGGGTGAAAAGCTTAATCTTTGTAATTCGGCGAGGAGTTAATTATTATTATTACTACATACAAAAATTTGTCTTTGTGCATATCGCCCTATATATATATATAGGTGTGTGTGTGTGTGTGTGTGTGTGTGTGTGTGCGTGTGCGCGTGTGCGTGATCCTCACTTTCTCTGACAAAAATAAATCTGTGTGTGTGTGTGTGTGTGTGTGTGTGTGTGTGTGTGTGTTAATTTTGAAAAATGTATAATAATAATAATATACTTTTCCATTTTTTATTCATTCATTTCAATAAACTAAGAAGATAATGCCATACAAATTTGCAAGTAAAGAGAAATAATCAACGCATTTAATAAAAACATTTTTTTTTATTTACAAGACAAACGCATGGAAAGCTAGAAGAGGTGGAATCGAGTCTTTGAGAGAGAGAAAGTTCGACCCAAATTCCTTCTCGCCAGTTTGCGGTTTTAAAAGGCCTCGGGATGGACCTTTTAGCTGGATCTCTTGGTTACCTGCTCCACTCACTCCTCGTCTGAATACAATGTTAAGACATTATTCTAAGAGTTAATATTTTGGATTCGTTTTAATAACTGAAAGAAAGTAAATAGAACGGCGTTTAAATAATTAGTTTCTTAAAAATATTGGTTTTAATAATTGATTCTCTTAAAAGAAGAAAATTCATTTGCTTTAAATTAATATACTTTTGGCATTTTTCTGATTTTCATTCACATACTATATACAGAGGTGTGTGTGTGTGTGTGTGTTTGTGTGTGTGTGTGGTGTTTGTGTAGATTTGAGAATATGTTAATGGAACGAATTCTTTTGCTAAGCCAATTGTTTAGTGATTTTTTAATGTTAATATTGTTTTAATTCACTTTAAGGTGAAAATCCGTTTATATATATATATAAGGAATGACAAAATTAAATAGACAGTTAATATGATTCTTTCTATATATACGGTACCTATATATATATATATATAAGGTAAGGAGAAAGTTGTTCAATTGTGTGTGTGTGTGTGTGTGTGTGTGTGTGTGTGTGTGTGTTTCGTCTGTACTATTATTTTGACGATTGTACGTATTATATTATTTTTGTGCAGTAGAAGGCAAATTCTATTTATTTAATTAATAATCATTTTCTTATTGTCAATTTCGATTTTCAAGAGAAAGTCTGTATGCTTTGGTAACGAATTAAAATGGTATCTAGCAACTCACCCTAATAATGTATACCTGTACAATTAAAATAAAAAATCGTATCTGGCAACTCAACCATCATCTATATAAGACCCGCTTGGCTTCGAAGCTGGTAGTTTGATGCGAACTTCGGCAGAATAAAGAACTCTCTCCTTCCTTCCCTTCTTAGGTTAAGACTTAGCTTAGTTTCCCTTTGGGGGTTAGGACATCCCACCTTGTCCCCCAAAGTCATCCTCCGTCTATCTTTATACTCTTAGGCTAAGGCAACCCCTTTGGGGGGAGGTCATCCTTCCTTCTCCCCCCTAAGGCCCCTCCCCCCTTGGCTCCTTCTAAGCCAGCTGGCTGATTAGGGGCCTATAAGACAAAGGCCACTCGGCTGAAGTCTTAGTGTGCACTTGGCTCATGCCAGGTGAAGACCTCTCTTCCTTTCTCTCCTTCTCCTGTTTTTCTCTTGAGGGATAACGCCGCCTCCAAGTTTCATGACCCCTTGTTGCACCTGCAGCATCCCCACCCCCTTTTCAACATTGGGTTGTTGCGTACCCCCACCCCCTTTGCAACAGTGAGCTTCTGCACACCTCCACACCCTTTGCAACATTGAGTTTTTGCATACCCACTTGCAACAGTGAGTTGTTGCATAACCCCACCCCCCTTTGCAACCCATTACCCCCTTTTGCAACCTCTTACCCCTTTTGCAACCCCTACCCCTTTGCAACATTGATAATTATATATTGCAACATTCCTGCACTCTACCTTTTTGCGGCTATACTACTCCTCTACTCTTTCCTTTCTCTCGGGCTAACCTTAGAGTGGATCTTAGGGTCTTTGTTATCCTTAGCTTCTCTAGATCTGTAGATATGTTACGGTTTTTTTACGAAATCGGTATTTTTGCAAATTCTCCGGTCAGTTTGCAAAGAAACCAAACAATAATAATTTTACAAAATGACCTTAAATGTTTGATCATTTTGCAAAAACACACAAAAATCGGTCAATTTGCAAAAAACACAAAAATCGGTCACTTTACAAAATCACCAATAATTTTGTCGGTGTATTTACAAAATCTCTTGTTCTAATACTGTAGAACCTTTCAGCTCCTAACCTATACTCAAATCTTTAGGGACAAGGGAGATGTCCTTGAACATGTGAATATATCACGAAAGCTTTCGAACTTCGTGTTTTATTTTCCTTTTCCCTGTGGTTCCTGCTTATATATATATATATATATATATATATATATATATATATATATATATATATATATATATATATATGATAATTCTAACATTCATTTTTGCATATAAAGTTCAAACTCGCGTGACACTCTTACTCAGCGGTTTTATCCTTTGTGGAGCTGCGCCCCTCAATGGTCAACCTTCAACCCGTGGCGCCTCCCTGACCCCAAAGATAAATGTTTTTCAACGATTCCAGTTTCATTGGTTTGAATGCCTTTCTGCATTGGATAAATAAACAAACAAAAACAACAAAACCCCTGTATTTGTGAGAGAATGCAATATTTTCACAAGATCGATCGTATTTCACCATAATCATAATCAATGGGAAGGTTGGCAATGCTTCTTCCCCACAAGTATTTGAATCCTTGGTGCAGTCGAAGAAAAATCACAACGCATGTCGCCCTCAACAGCCAGCCTGATTCTACACTTGGTCTTCACAGCAACAAGCGTTGAAAAGCCTGCCTCACAAAGGTATGTGCAAGAAAAAGAACCGATCACTCGCAATGATTGCTGACTAAGTTTCGGGTAAACAGGCAAATATTTCACCCAAAACTTCTCCAAAGCTAGACATTTAAAATCCTCTTATTTATGTAATCGCGTTAAATTCTGAAATGTTAATTTTTTTATATATTCTCTCTTAAAGCATAAAAGATGAAGTTATATCTTGAATCAGCATTTAATTTTTAAAATTTAAGCATTTAATTTTGGTTCATATGCGTTTAATTTTAATTGGTAATAAAATGCGTATTTCAATTTCCATTTTTAGTAGACTCGGTAGATCATGATAACATCAGATCTGTCAATATGCTGTTTAAGAGAAAAATGTGCCTTCATCTTCAAATATCTTGCTTATCTGTCAATATGCTGTTACAACAAAAATTTGCCTTTATCTTCAAATAATTTGCAAAAGAATTCAGCCTATTGAGATTCATAAAGTCCAGTCAAATAAAATAATAATGACGTCAATAACTTGGATAGTATATAAACCACTGTAACGTTTCAAATTCTACTCTGTTTTGTATAATTTGACATAGAGGTTGAAAGCATTACCTGTAATATCTAGAAGCAGTCAAAGCCAGTAAAAGATATTTTTACTTCAACCTTGAGTCCGTATTCTCCAAGAGTATTGTTCTTAAATTAAAACAGCATTTTCAAGACGCAATAAAGTTAGAAACCAGTCAGTCTTAAGTCTGAGACCAGTTTTGCGTCTCCATCTTCTCCGATACACTACAAGAAGAATCGGGGAACCGTCAGATAATTTAGTAAGTTTTCACAGAATCTTCCGATCTACTACAAGAAGAAATCGGAGTGTAGTATAAAAGAAACTACTGCGATTCCCAATACGGTACCAACTACCAAAGAGTGAGAAATCCGTTGCTACCATCTAACCAAAACTTTTGTCAACCTCGAACCACCCAAGGTCACAGACGGAGGGTTAACATATATTATATAGTTGATGTTGTGGGTTCTTTTTCCCATTGGCTGAAGGGGGTCATCTCAATTGCCCTTTAACGTCACTAGGGCATCAGGATGGCTTCAATGCTTTTGGGTAGTAAGCCTTAAGGGATGAATGATGAATGTGAGCTTACATAACTGTTTATTTGATGATAAATGGGAGTAAATGAACCGACCTAACGGCAGCGGGTTTATGTGTGTAGCATGAGTAAGTTCAAGTAGCAAAATCATTCAGGGTGTGGTTCGACCTAGATTTCTATAACGTCGGATCTCGCGCATGCGCATTGGACTCGAGTCTGTGAGGTCGAGCGTCCTCTTCAATTTAGCGGATAAGGAATGGTCACTTGACCCCGGACAACCAACCTATTTTCCTTCAGTGTTGAGGAGGTCTCTTGTCAGGCTACAATTTGGGAACACTACACATCCTGCCTTTCCTATTTTCCAGTATTGTTTGAATGGTAATTAGGTTTAGTTTGAGGTTTGGTACCAGTTTTTCAATCATTTTCCATATGTAGATTATGGTGTACCTCTCTCTTCTTCTTTCCAGGAGTACAGATTTACTTTACGGAGTCTATCCCAGTAGTTGAGCTCTTTGCAGGCATCAATCTTTGCTGTGAGATGTCTCTGAGTTTCTTCTAGTCTATTAGTTTCTTCCTTTTTATATGGGGATGTCAAAACTGAGCAGTATTCAAATTTTGGTATAATCAGTGTTCTCAGCAGGGGAATCATTACTGTCCTGTCCCTCCTTTTGAACGTTCTTAGTACCTGTCCCGCGACTCTTTTTGCTTTATTTAAATCTATCTGATTTTCTGTTTCGAATTTTGCATCATTGGTCATTATTACCCCCAGATCGATCGCTTTCGTGCTCCTCTGAATTTCCTGCCTATCTGGAGCATAATATGCAGTCTGTTTAAGTTCCTCATTTCTACCATATCTCAAGAGCTGAAATTTCTCGGTGTTAAATGTCATGTTGTTGTCTTCTGACTATTTGTATATTTTGTTCGTGTCCCTCTGCAAGGCCTCCACTTCATTTACATCGCTGATTTTTCTGCTGATCTTTGTATCGTCTGCAAAGGATGTTAATATACTGTTGCTGTTTACTCCACTGTCTATGTCTGTTAGCATGATATTGAACAGGAGTGGGTCCAGTACTGTTCCTTGTGGTACTGAGCTGCGTACTTCCGATTCTGAAGATGATATACCTTGAATTATTTTGACGACCTGTAGACGTTCTCTGAGGAAGTTGTAGATCCATTTTCCCACTTTGCCAGTTATTCGCATATGTTTCATTTTATGTGCTATTATACCATGATCACATTTGTCAAAAGCTTTAGCAGAATCCTTGTATATGACATCATAGTTGTCATTGCCTTCAAGTGCATCTAGGACATTGTTATAGTGCTCTATTAGTTGTGATAGGCATAATCTACCTGATCGGAATCAGTGCTGATTTCGTTGAATCTTTCCATTGTCTCCAAGAAATCGTAGATTTTCTCTCTAACTATTCTTTCAACTATTTTGGTGAGGTGGGACGTCAATGACACTGGTCTCTAGTTCTTTGCTTGAGATCTATCCCCGCCTTTATATATATAGGGACAATGTTTGCTCTTCTTAAGAAGCTCGATATTTACCCAGTGTCTAGGTATCTTCTCCATATCCAGTATAAGGGTGTAGCTATTTCATTTTTACAATTTTTAATCAATAATGCGTTCCAATTGTCCGGACCTGCAGCTGAATGAGGTTTCATTTATCCTATAGTTCTCGCTACATCTTCTGGGGTAAAATCAAAGTCTGTTATACACTCTCCTTGCAATTTCTTTTCAAAGAATGCATCTATGTCAGGCATCGCTTTGTCACTTTTTGTGGTACTGAAAACTGATTCATACTGGGCTCTCAATGTTTCAGATATTTCTTTTAGATCGTCTGTTAGTTCATTATTTCTCTTCCTTAAGGACTCGATAGCGGTGCGCGTTTTTGTTTTCCTTTTCACATAGCTATAGAAGTATTTTGGATTTTCCTTTATTGCTTCTACCGCCTTTTCTTCTTCCCTCTCTGTATGGTCCTTAATCAGGGTTTGTATTTCCCTATCGATACCGTCCAGTTTTTCTTGTATTACTTTCCTGGCATTGTCTCCGCAGTTGGCTAACTTCGCCTCCACTCCCTTTTGCGAATATTCTTCTCTTTCGCCTCTCTAGCCAGCTCCTCTTTCCTTGTGGCTGTGCTTTTGGAGCATATTTTTCTAAAATTTTCAGCGTCTTTTCTTTCAAAGTTGTTAGCATTTCTTCAGTGTTTTATTCTCTAAAACTGTTCTCCACTCTATTTAGGCCATGTGCGATCTGATTGCTTCCCCAATTTATAGTCTTGGAGTTAAATTTAAAAGCCCCAAATTTGCTTATTTCATCAATATGTGTTTTGTTTTTTAATGTTGTCACCATATTTGTTGATATTTCGATTAAGTTGTGGTCTGAGATAATGGTTGGGGTTATTTTTATATCAGCAATCAAGTTCATGTTATTCGTAAATACCAGATCTAGGCAGTTATTTTTTCTGGTATTTTCTGTTATCTCCTGTGTCAGCATAAACTAATTTGTGAGAGCCATCAACATCTTTGCTTGCTCCTGGTCTTCTCTTGTGCCCCCCCCCCTTGTCCTGGTGTATTATATATATATATACACCAGGACAAGGGGGGGCACAAGAGAAGACCAGGAGCAAGCAAAGATGTTTGCTTGCTCCTGGTCTTCTCTTGTGCCCCCCCTTGTCCTGGTGTATATATATATATATATATATATATTCCTATCCACCGTTTTGTTTTTTATAAATGGAAAGTTAAAGTCTCCGCATATCATTATATTGGGGGATGGAGTGTTTATGGCCTTTATTAGGTTTCTGATATCATCAATGGCCTCCGAGAATTTTTCGGTTGGGATGTTTGGAGGCCTATAGATGACTATCAGTATCACGTTTAGTTTTCTATTTTCAGTGCTCGGAATTCCACAAAGCTGTTTGATTTACTTATTACCGTCTCTGTCATATGACCTTCATGTACATATTTAGCACAATCACCTTTACGTCTCGCTGTTCTATCCGCTCTTAGTAAGTTGAAACCCTCAATATTTATCTCTTTCTTATCAATACCCGTGTTCGCAGTCTTCACAATTTCTTTGGCAATCTTTAAGATGAGTTTCTGTGAGGCATGCGATGTCCTCCCTTGTTTCGTCCATAAATCCTTTCAGGTACGAAACTTTGTTGAGTGATTGGTTTGGTCTTATTCCTTGAATATGAGCCAGGACAATATTTATGTTCTTTGTTTTTCGTTGCCCCTTGTGTATGTCAAGTTCGTTTTACTTCGGTATCGCTTGTTTCTTTGCCCTATGGTCCTCCGAGAGAGATCCGTTTCCGCCTACCTGTTTAGCAGCCGTATCGTATCTGCGATGTTGAAATAAATTTTTTGTTTGTTTATTGTGTTCCTATTGTTATTCCTATTGCTATTCATATCGTTATTGTTATTCTTATTACTCTTAAAACTTTGTCCTTTCTCCTTTGGGTTCGTCCTTTGGGTCCGTATTTGCAGGTTCCATATTTTGCGTAAGTCCTGCAGATGTCCGGGTGGTAGAATTTATATCTGTCTCCAAATTTACAATGACCATTATTATACAAGAAATTGCATATTGGGGGATGTTCATATATACATTGTCCACTCTTATATCTGCAACTATCTTTTATATAATATCTGCATATAATTCCTTCCCCAT
This sequence comes from Bathynomus jamesi, assembly GCA_023014485.1. Classification (NCBI taxonomy): domain Eukaryota; kingdom Metazoa; phylum Arthropoda; class Malacostraca; order Isopoda; family Cirolanidae; genus Bathynomus; species Bathynomus jamesi. The sequence goes on along the minus strand of JAJOZX010000035.1, from coordinate 933,921 downwards.
ATTTAATCGGGGCCTTTGTTTTTTGCTCCTTATTTGGGGACAGTTTCACTCCGCTTTCTTGATTGCACTCTTGTCTTTTCCTAATTGTGCTATTTGTGCTAATGTCTTTTGTTGCCTTTATACTATCTGTTGTCTATGTACTTTCTTTTGTCTGAATGGTTTTGGCCTCGTTGTGTGACGGTATTTGATTTATTTCTACTTCGCCTTCCCTCGTTTCTTTCGTTTTCCTCTGTTCTTTATTCACACTTTCCTCTTATATTTTCTTCGCGTAGTCTCTTTCTGCTTTAAATAAGAGTTTATTTCGGTCATGCAGTTTTCGCAGAAAAGTTTTATCCCATTAAGTTGCTTTGCTTTCGTTATGAGGAATATTTTTTCATTTTCCTATTCTATGCATCTGAAATAAAAAAAAAAACTGGCAGAGATCGCACCTCATCGCCTTTGCCTCATTAGATGCATCGTTGCAGATACCACAGAGTTGCAGGAATTTATTTACCATTTCCATGTTACTGTTAGAGGGTAGCCGCTGGTGCACAAAATTGAATCAAACAGGGTATTATGGGAAGTATTGGGTGGGGGTTAACTCAAGCTGAGTGAGGGAAAGTATTCTCTGTTACTTCGTGGGATGGGGGATGTGGCACGCTGCATACTTTTCACTGACTGGTGCTCGCGACTATGGCCGCGGGGATAATGGGGGGGTATTTGTAGGAATTTCGATGCGCAACTAATTTCCTTCACAAAAAAAACACTCAGAAAAATGCTGAATAGATTAATTCGCTTCATTTTTATTTATTTTTTTATTTACTTTTACTTTTATATATATATATATATATATATATATATATATACATACGTGGAAATTAAAAAAGAAATTAAATGACTAATATTTAAAGGGATTAGTATATATATATATATATATATATATATATATATATATATATATATACAGAGAGAGAGAGAGAGAGAGAGAGAGAGAGAGAGAGAGCTTGTTAATATAAAACCCACTCTAATAGACAGAGTTTATTTTCACAAGTTTCGATGCCCACTGGCATTCTCTTCGGGTGGATACAGAAAAACGAATGAACCAAAAACAAGAGGGAAAACAGTCCAGGGACCATTAAGAAATTCGCACCTAGGTTGGATCCCGTTCTCCCGACACTGGAAGGGCATTTTTATTAAAGGGACCCGCTTATAAGTACATTCGCACAAATTTAAAACTATCTTCTTGTTCTATACATACAGTACATACAGATTCTATTATTTTTTTTTACATAATTATTACATTTATTATTAAATTTATTACATTTAATATTGCATTATTATTTATTACAGAAATTATAAATTTATTATTACATTCATTATTACACTGTTGTTGTTTATTATACAGAAATTGTAAACCGAAAAACGAATGAAAAAGGCGAGAAGGAAACAATCCAGAGACCATTAAGGAACTCGCACCTGGGCTAGATCCCGTTCCCACGACCCCAGAAGGGCATTTTTTTTTTTTATTAAAGTGTCCCGCTTATAAGTACATTCGCACAAATTAAAACTATCTACTTGTTCTATACATACAGATTCTATTCTTTTGACATAATTATTGCATTTATTATTGCATTTACGTTTTTTAACATTTATTATTATTACCTTTACACTAATTATTACATTATTTTATTACCTTTATTATTACATTTATTGCATTTATATTTATTTCCACATTTATTACTTCCATTATTACATTTACATTGACGTTTATAATTCCACTTACATTTTACCAAAAAAAAACAACAACGAATAAACAAAAAGCGAGTAAGGAAACAATCCAGAGACCTTTAAGAAATTCACACTTAGGTTAGAACCCGTTCACTCGACGCCGTAAGGGAATTTTTGACCAAGAATCTCATTAAAGGGTCCAACTTATAAGTACCTTCGCACAAATGAAAATGCCTTCAGAAGTTGTAATACTAATAATACCATTTTTTATCACGCCAGCCAAAATAATCATACTATAGATTGGGAATCAAGGAAGGTACTTTATAAATGTAATAATTATGTCAAAAGAAAAATAATGGAATCTGTATGTATAGAACAAGAAGATAATTTTAATTTCTGCGAAGGTACTTATAAGTTGGACCCTTTTATGAGATTCTTGGTCAAAAAATCCATTACGGCGTCGGGTGAACGGGTTCTAACCTTAGTGTGAATTTCTTAAAGGTCTCTGGATTGTTTCCTTACTCGCTTTTGGTTCATTCGTTGTTTTTTTTTTCGGTAAAATGTAAATGGAATAATAAACGTAAATGTAAATGTAAGAATGGAAGTAATAAATGTGGAAATAAATATAAATGCAATAAATGTAATAATAAGGTAATAAAATAATGTAATAATTAGTGTAAAGGTAATAATAATAAATGTTAAAAACCGTAAATGCAATAATAAATGCAGTAATGATGTCAAAATACTAGAATCTGTATGTAGATACTTTTAATTTGTGTGAATGTACTTATAAGCGGGACCCTTTAATAAAAAAAAAATGCCCTTCTGGGGTCGTGGGAACGGGATCTAGCCTAGGTGCGAGTTCCTTAATGGTCTCTGGATTGTTTCCTTCTCGCCTTTTTCATTCGTTTTTCGGTTTACAATTTCTGTATAATAAACAACAATGTAATAATCACTGTAATAATAAATTTATAATTTCTGTAATAAATAATAATGCAATATTAAATGTAATAAATTTAATAATAAATTTATAATTTCTGTAATAAATAATAATGCAATATTAAATGTAATAAATTTAATAATAAATTTATAATTTCTGTAATAAATAATAATGCAATATTAAATGTAATAAATTTAATAATAAATGTATAATTATGTAATAAATTTAATAATAAATGTAATAATTATGTAATAAATTTAATAATAAATGTAATAATTATGTAATAAATTTAATAATAAATGTAATAATTATGTAATAAATTTAATAATAAATGTAATAATTATGTAATAAATTTAATAATAAATGTAATAATTATGTAATAAATTTAATAATAAATGTAATAATTATGTAAAAAAAATAATAGAATCTGTATGTATAGAACAAGATAGTTTTAAATTTGTGCGAATGTACTTATAAGCGGGTCCCTTTAATAAAAATGCCCTTCCAGTGTCGGGAGAATGGGACCTAACCTAGGTACGAATTTCTTAATGGTCCTTGGACTGTTTTCCCTCTTGTTTTTGGTTCATTCGTTTTTCTGTATACAACCGAAGAGGATGCCAGTGGGCATCGAAACTGTTGTGGAAATAAACTCTGTCTATTAGAGTGGGTTTTAGTTATCATATTTTGACCTTCATGTAGAAAAAAGTTTTTTTTGCATTTATTATGAGAGAGAGCTTGTTTTTATCGATGCATTTGCGATTAATTCAAATTTCGAGCGAATAGAGAAAGCTTTAAATACTCCATTCTCAAATGCAATATATATATATATATTATATATATATATAACAAAATGGGCATACAAAAGTTCCGACCTCAGACCTACAACCAGCCACCTGTTGTACAATATCGCATTAACAACTAAGCTATATGCATATACTGTAGTTCGTACCATTTCAGCAAAACAAAACACACACACACACACACACACACACACACACACACACACATATATGCGTATATATATATATATATATATGTGTGTGTGTGTGTGTATATATATAAATATATATATATATACAGAGTGTTTCATAACATGTGGGACGCACTTTCAGGATGGAGTCAGGACCTGAAAACAATGAAAAAAGTTTATATATATATACACATATGCCCGAAATCGTTTTGTTACCGAGTTACAGCCGGTTATGTGTTCCAGCCAGCAAGTATACACTGCCTAACGCGTTCAAACATTCCAGGTATTGCTTGAATTTTCTGGGCATCACGTAAACGATGGATTTCAGATGCCCCCACAGGTAAAAATCGAGTGGATTCAGGTCCGGGAAGCGAGCAGGCCACGCAATGGGTCCTCCACGGCCTATTCATTTATCAGGGAAATGGTCATCCAAATGGTTACTCGACTAAAATGAGGTGGAGCGCCGTCATGCATAGACCACAAACGACGTCGGACACCAAGAGGAACTTTATCTAGTAAATCGCTTAAATCATTTTTAAAAAATTGGAATAGGATTCTCCTGTTAATCTTCCAGGCAAAACGAAAGGACCGATTAAGTTGTCAGCAATAAGTCCTGCCCATACATTGATACTAAATTGTTGTTGTTGCCTTGACTGGATGATGACATGCGGATTCTCTTCGGCTCAATGATGAGTATTGTGAAAATTGATCAAGCCATTTTTTGTGAAGGGAGCCTCATCAGAAAACAACACGGAGGATAGAAAAAGATGATCGCGAGCACACTGTTGAAGGAACCAATTACAAAAAGCCTCTTGTGGTGGGAAATCAGCTTCAGTAAGGCCTTGTACTCTCTGACTGTGATATGGGTAAAGCTGTTGTTCCCGTAAAATTCCCCACACAGTTGTGTATCTTACACCATCTGCTGCTGCTATTCTTTGAATGCTGACACCAGGATGTTCTTCCACGCGATTCAGGAGTCGCTCCTCCAGTTCAACGGTTCTGGCACCGATTGGTCTAACACCATCTGAAACTCGCTTGTTAAATGATCCTATATCACCAAGACGCTCGTCTATTGTGTGAAAGGTTTTATCTGGCAGACGCGCGGCTCGGAAACCTTTCCACATACAGACGTCTTGCTGCGTCCACATTACACTCGGTATGTCTGTCATTTCTCTGTTTGAATAGGCCTCCATTCTCACTTCAAATGCACACTATCACTGCATAGCACAAAAACTTTTAAGTTTTTTTTCACTGGACTGCACTTATTCACGGTAAGAAGTTACGAATACGAACAGTGAAACACCGCGATGCACCTCTAACTGACTGATGGCTCTACACTCAGCGATAGTGAAACATGTCATAGAGCGTACGAAACATTACAATCGGCAAGGCCATACATGAAATAAGTCTCGTACACACTCACAAATATTGTCGGCAAGAAGTGTTTGTAAACAGTTTGCGGAAAGAATTGCTGGAACACAAAACGGGCTGTAACTCGGAAACAAAGCGATTTCGGGCATATGTTTATATAAGCTCTTTTCATTGGTTTCATTGGTCCTGAATCCATCTTGAAAGTGCGTCCCACATGTTATGAAACACCCTATATATATATATATATAATATATATATATATACACCAAATTTGAAATTTTTAATTTTCACGTCAAAGCTATAAACTGGGAAGATGTGGCATCCAGCATGGAAGTAAAAGAGTTGAGATCCATCTTCGAGACCAAGACAACGGAAGAAATGCTAACAACCTTAGAGGAGAAGACGCTGGAAATTGTGGAAAGACATGTCCCAAAAATAAAACGAAGGGGAAAGAGAAGTAGGTTCGAGAGACAAAAGAGGTCATTGTTCCGAAAGAGAAAAAGAGTGACTGCAAAATAAAGTAACTGTGAAGAAAACAACTTCAGAAAAATATTAAATGATAAACTGCGGAGTATCGATTGCGTCATACAGGAACTAATTGAGAAGCATACAGAAAAAGGTGACGCTATAGAGGCGATAAAGGTTAACTCAAAGTACTTCTATAATTTTGCAAAAAGGAAGTCGAAAAACAATGCGACTATTGGACCTCTGAAAAACGAAGACAGTGCTTTATCTGATGATCTAACAGAAGTACATGAAATATTAAGAGCTCAGTCCGAATCATCTTTCAGTATCCCAAAAACTGACAAACTGATGTGCGATAGAAACGCGTTCTTTGAAGAAGAACTACAAGGGGAAAGTATAACGGACTTCGACTTTACGACAGATGATATTACACAAGCTATGGGAAACTAAAAGCGCACTCAGCGGCAGGACCGGATAAATGGAATGCCCCACTGATCAAAAACTGCAAGAATGCAATCGCTTAGCCCTATATTGGATATGGAGACGACCACTAAACACGGGAGAAATACTGGGAATCCTGAAGAGCACGAACATAGTCCCTTAATATAAAGAAGCAGATCGATCCGAGGCCAAAACCTATAGGCCAGTGTCGCTTACATCTCATTTCACCAAAATATTTGAAAGAAAAGTTAGAATATCTATGGCGTTTTGGAAACTCAGAAAAAAATTAAATGATAACCAACATGGGTTTCGGTTAGGGAAATCATGCCTATCACAACTAATGGAACACTACAACAACATTATTGATGCAGTGGAAAGTAATGAAAACTATGATGTAATATACACACACTTTGCCAAAGCGTTCGACAAGTGTGGCTATGGAATCATAATACATAAACTGAAGCACATGGGAATAACAAAAAAAGTAGGGAAATGGATATATAATTTCCTTAGTTAGCGGCGGCAAGTCGTTACAGTACAAGGAGCATCTTTATCAGAATCAGAGGTCCTCAGCTCAGTACCACAAGGAACAGTATTAGCTCCACTACTCTTTATAATCATGCTAACTGATATAGATGAGGACATTAGCAGAGACAGCACAGTAACATCCTTTGCTGATGACACAAAGATCAGTAGAAAAATAAGAAACCCAGAAGATATAGGATCTCTACAAACAGACATAAACAGAATCTACAAGTGGACGGAAGACAACAATATGAAGTTTAACACTGAGAAATTTCAGCTGTTACCGTACGGAAAAAGAGAGGACCTAAAATCCATGGAATATTATATCCCAGATGGACAGGAAATTCAGAGAAGTTCTAAAGCAAAAGACTTAGGGGTTGTAATGAGTGATGAGTGATAATGCGAAATTTGAAACACAAGATAAGATAGCAGTAAACAGATCAAAGAGAGTATCTGGGCAGATACTGAGAACCTTTAAACGAAGGGATAGGAATTTAATGATTAGAAGACATTAGACAACTAGAAGGGATTCAGAGAAGCTTCACAGCCAAGATCAAGGGGTGCAAAGAACTAAACTACTGGGAAAAGTTACGCGAATTAAAGCTGTATTCACTGGAAAGGAGAAGAGAGAGATACACCATTATTTACACTTGGAAAATAATGCAGAAACTAGTCCCTAATCTTATTCTGAACCCTGTAACTTCCCAGACAATACTGGAAAATAGAAAAGGAAGACTGTGTCGTATTCCCAAATTAAAGGTTAGACAGGGAACATCCTTAACCCTGAAAGAAAATAGTTTTGTTGTGAGAGGACCAAAACTGTTTAATCAGCTGCCCAAAGACCTAAGAAACACGAGTGGTGTTGCAGTAGACATCTTCAAAAGAAGATTAGACGCCTAGCTCAGAACAATCCCCGATGAGCCAGGCGTACCTGGCTATGTGAGGTGGAGAGTACAAGAAACCAACTCACTACTTCAGCAGGCCAACTCGAGAGGAGGGGCGACAAGCTTAACCTTCGTGAAATGAGGAATCATCGCGCGAAACATTTGAAAGTTTGAAAGGTATACCTTACCTTATGAACCTTATGTTGTTTCGTGCGTTGGTCTCTCTTCACACGGAGGTCAAGCTGGTGGCCCCGCCTCTAGGTCTGGCCTGGTGGAGGAGCGAGTTGCTTTCTTGCGCTCTCCACCGTACATAGCCAGGCACGCCCGGCTCATCTGGTACTGTCCTGAGCCAGGCATCCAGTCTTTTCTTGAAGACTTCAACTTTGACCCCCGTTACGTTTCTGAGGTCCTTAGGAAGCTGGTTGAAAAGTCTTCGCCCCCTGACAACCAAGCTATTTTCCTTCAGGGTTGAGGAGGTCCCTTGTCGTGCTTTAATTTGGGAACACTACACATTCTGCCTTTCCTATTTTCCAGTGTTGTTTGAATGGTAATTGGGTTTAGTTTTAGGTTTGGTACCAGTTTTTCGATCATTTTCCATATGTAGATTATGATGTACCTCTCTCTTCTTCTTTCCAGTGAGTACAGATTTAGTTTACGTAGTCTTTCCCAGTAGTTGAGTTCTTTGCAGCCATCAATCTTGGCTGTGAAATGCCTTTGCGTTTCTTCTAGTTTATTAGTTTCTTCCTTTTTATATGGGGACGTCAAAACTGAGCAGTATTCAAGTTTTGGTATAATCAGTGTTTTTAGCAGGGGAATCATTACTGTCCTGTCCCTTCTCTTGAACGTTCTTAGAACCTGTCCGGCGACTCTTTTTGCTTTATTTATCGCTATCTGATTTTGTGTTTCGAATTTCGCATCATCTGTCATTATTATCCCGAGATCAATCGCTTTCATGCTTCTCTGAATTTCCTGTCTATCTGGAGCATAATATGCAGTCTGTTTAAGTTCTTCTTTTCTACCATATCTCAAGAGCTGAAATTTCTCGGCGTTGAATGACATGTTGTTGTCTTCTGACCATTTGTATATTTTGTTCGTGTCCCTCTGCAAGGCCTCCACGTCATGTACATCGCTGATTTTTCTGCTGATCTTTGTATCGTCTGCAAAGGATGTTACTATACTATTGCTGTTTACTCCGCTGTCTATGTCTGTTAGCATGATAATGAACAGGAGTGGGGCCAGTACTGTCCCTTGTGGTACTGAGCTGCGTACTTCCGATTCTGATGATGATATACCTTGAATTTTGACGACCTGCAGACGATCACTAAGGAAGTTGTAGATCCATTTTCCCACTTTGCCTGTTATTCCCATGTCTTTAATTTTATGTGCTATTATACCATGGTCACATTTATCGAAAGCTTTAGCAAAATCTGTGTATATAACATCGTAGTTGTCATTGCCTTCCAATGCATCTAGGATATTGTTGTAGTGCTCTATTAGTTGTGATAGGCATGATCTACCTGATCGGAATCCATGCTGATTTTCGTTGAATCTTTCCCGTGTCTCCAGGAAATCATAAATTTTCTCTCTAACTATTCTTTCAAATACTTTGGTGAGGTGGGACGTCAATGACACTGGTCTATAGTTCTTTGCTTGAGATCTGTCCCCTCCTTTATATATAGGGACAATGTTTGCTCTTTTCAAGATGCTCGGTATTTCCCCAGTGTCTAGGGATCTTCTCCATATCCAGTATAAAGGTGTAGCTATTTCATTTTTACAGTTTTTAATCAATAATGCGTTCCAATTGTCCGGACCTGCAGCTGAATGTAGTTTCATTTGTCTATAGCTCTCGCTACATCTTCTGGTGTAAACTCAAAGTCTGTTATATACTCTCCTTGCAATTCCTCTTCAAAGAATGCATTTATGTCAGGTATCGCTTTGTCACTTTTTGGGGTACTGAAAACTGATTCATATTGAGCTCTCAATGTATCAGATATTTCTTTTGGATCGTCGGTTAGTTCATTATTTCCCGTCCTTAAGGGCCCAATAGCGGCGCGCGTTTTTGTTTTCCTTTTTGCATAGCTATAGAAGTATTTTGGATTTTCCTTTATTGCTTCTACCGCCTTTTCCTCTTCCCTCTCTGTATGGTCCTTAATCAGGGCTTGTATTTCCCTATCGATACCCTCCAGTTTTTCTTTTATTGTTTTCCTCATTATCTCCGCAGTTTCCTAACTTCGCCTCCACTCTTTCTTTTGCGGAATAGTCTTCTCTTTTGCCTTTCTAGCCAGCTCCTCTTTCCTTTTGGCTGTGATTTCGGAGCATATTTTTCTAAAATTCTCAGCGTTTTTTCCTCCAAGTTGTTAGCATTTCTTCAGTTGTTTTATTCTCGAAAATTGTTCTCCATTCTATTTGGGCCATGTGCGATCTGATTGCTTCCCAATTTATAGTCTTCGAGTTTAAGTTAAAGGCCCCGAATTTACTTCTTTCCACAATATGTGTATTGTCTTCTAATGCTGCCATCATATTTGTTGATATCTCGATTAAGTTGTGGTCTGAGATAATGGTTGGGGTTATTTTTATATCAGCAATCAAGTTCGTGTTATTCGTGAATACCAGATCCAGGCAGTTATTTTTTCTGGTATTTTCTGTTATCTCCTGTGTCAGCATAAACTCGTTTGTGAGAGCCATCAACATTTTTGCTTGTTCCTGATCTTCTCTTGTGCCCCCCTTGTCCTGGTGAATATATATATTCCTATTCACCTTTTTGTATTTTATAAATGGGAAGTTAAAGTCTCCGCAGATCATTATATTGGGGGATGGAGGGTTTATGGCCTTTATTAGCTTTCTAATGTCATCAATGGCCTCCGAGAATTTTTCGGTTGGGGTGCTTGGAGGTCTATAGATGACTATTACTATCAAGTTTAGTTTTTCTATTTTCACTGCTAGGAGTTCCACATAGCTGTTTGATTTACTTATTATCGTCTCTGTCATATGACCTTCCTGTACATATATAGCACAGCCACCTTTCCGTCTCGTCGTTCTATCCGCTCTTAGTAAGTTGAAGCCCTCTATATTTATCTCTTTCTTATCAATACAATGTTCGCAGTTTTCACAATTTCCTTGGCAATCTTTAAGATGAGTTTCTGTGAGGCATGCGATGTCCGCCCTTGTTTCGTCCATAAATCCTTTCAGGTACGAAACCTTATTGAGTGATTGGTTTGGTCTTATTCCTTGAATATTAGCCAGGACAATTTTTATGTTCTCTGTTTTTCGTTGCCCCTTGTGCATTTCAAGTTCGTTTTCCTTCGATATCGCTTGATTCGTTGCTCTATGATCCTCCGAAAGAGATCCGTTTCCTCCTACTTGTATTGGTAGCTTCTTGCCCGGTAGCGATTTGGCTCGGGGGTTTCCAGCTGTGTCAACTGCATGTGGATGACATTTAGCATTCGTAAGGTGTCTGAGATGTTGAAAAAATTTTCTTGTTCGCTTATGTGTTCCTATTGTTGTTCCTTGTTATTTTTATTCCTATTGTCATTTAAACTTTTTCCTTTGTTCGTTGAGTCCGTCGGGAGATGTTGATAGTAGCATTTATTCCCGAATTTGCAGGTTCCGTATTTTGCGTAAGTTCTGCAAATGTCCGGGTGGTAGAATTTACATCCGTCTCCAAATTTACAATGACCATTATTATAGAAGAAATTGCATATTGGGGGATGTTCATATATACATTGTCCTCTTTTAAATCTGCAATTATCTTTTATATAATACCTGCATATAATTCCTTCCCCATATTTACTCTTGGCTTTTGTTTTTTGCTCCTTATTGGGGGACAGTTTTACTTCGTTTACTTGACTGCCCTCTTGTCTTGTCCTATTTGTGCTAGTTGTGTTTGTGTCCTTCGTTGCCCTTATGCTGTGTGTTGTCTTTACACTCTTTGTCGCCTGTGTTTTCGGCCTCGTTTTGTGACGGTATTTGAATTCTTTCTATTTCGCCTTTCTCCGTTTCTTCCGTTTTCCACTGTTCTTTGTTTCCACTTTCCTCTTTCATTCTCTTCTCGTAGTCTCTTTCTGCTTTAAATACCGTAAAAGAGTTTAATTCGGTCAAGCAGTTCTCGCAGAAAAATTTTATCCCATTAAACTGCTTTGCGTTCGTTATAAGGGAGATTTTTTCATCACCCCATTCTAGGCATTTAAAATCAAAAAGTATCTGACAAAAATCGCACCTTATCGCCTCTGTCTCATCTGTTGCAGCTTTACAGATACCACAGAGTTGCAGGTATGCATTAATTTCCATGTTGGTGAAGTGACTCAAAAAGGGGGTATTATGGGAGGTATTGGGTGGGGGATGACTCAAGCTGTGTGAGGGAAAGAATTTTCCGTTACTCCAGAGTAGGGGATGTGGCACGCTGTATACTTCTCACTGATTGGTCCTCTCGACTGTGGCTGCGGGGGATAATGGGGGGATATTTGCGGCCACTTCAAAAAACAAAACTTTCCTCACAAAGAGACTCGGAAAAAACAAAAAAAACAAATGCTGTATATATTAATTCACTTTGATTTTATTTACTTTTTTGGTATACGCCGCGATTTTTACTTTTTTAAAAAGAAATACCGCTATGCACTATCAATTTACTCACAATATCGGCACCGTTTAAAACTGATTAACTGCAGGATTTTTACTGTAATACCGCTTTTATTCGGACTTCGATCGAAACACGTGTAACCGCCACAACAGCAAAACACACACCAATCTATATATATATATATATATATATATATATATATATATATTACAATGAAACCAACATAATTATGGAATTATTCGTTAGATGTTTGTCCTCCGTACCATATATGTATATATGTACCTCGTTAACCTTGTTCATGTACCGTGTGTTGATCTCTCTTCACACGAAGGTGAAGCTGGTGGCCCCCCGCATCTAGGCCTGGCTTGTTGGAGGAGTGAGTTGCTCTCTTGTGCTCTCCAACGCACATAGCCAGGTACACCGTGCTCAATAGTATGGGCGCAAAAGGAGAGAGTGCAATGGAATTGCAAATGTTGATCAATGTTGCAAAGGAAATGTTCCATAAGTTATGCAACAAAGGGGGAATGTTGCAAGAGCAACAAGAGGTATGCAACTTGGAGGCGGAGTTATCCCCCAAGAGAAAGAGAGGAGAAGGAGAGAGAGGAAAAGAGGTGTTCGCCTGGCAGGAGCCAAGCGCATATTAAGACTTCAGTCGAGCGGCCGTTGTCTTAATATGTTCCTAATCAGCCAGTTGGCTTATTTGGCTGAGCTGCCGATTGCGCTACTTAATTAATTAAAGCATATATTCTGGCTTAACCAGGCAGTTGACTTAGAAGACGTAAGTGGCTTGTTCAGGTGTACATTATTGAGTTGCCAGATTACGTTTATTTATTTAATTAAAGCACATATTCTGACTTAAACAGCAAGTTAACTTAGAAGGCGTAATTGGCTTGTTCAGGCGTACATTATTAGGGTTATCAGATTGTGCTATCCAGATATATTTGGCAGTTGGTTTAGAAATCCGTTTTAGAAGCCAGCCAATTGATATAATTAAATACCGTGTACAACCAAAATATTTAAATAAAACACCATTACATCATTCTGTTTATTTAGACGAATTAATGGATTCAATTTCATGAAATATGTAGAAAATAAATATACAATGGAATATATATAATAAAAAATAATAATAGCATAAGAAATACGAACGATGAATATATCAAAATAAATATGCAATGGAATATATATGATCAAAAAATAATAATAGCATAAGAAATACGAACGAGAAATATTTAATCAATAATATACAAAACGTTGTAGTATAACCATCAATATATTAGTACAGGAAAAAAAAAATATATATATATAGTTATATTAAATAATTAAATATATTGAAAATAATAATATACGAGACGTATAATCAAATATCTATTAGTAGAGGAAATATATATATATATATATATATATATATAATTAAATAAATAAATATACATCAAAATACTTTATGTTCTACGGTGCAAAACGCTAAACTCACACGTAATCGAGTCTACATTCACATCGTTATTACTTTGCACTACACGGTAAAACCGTCCAAGCAATACTTCGCCGATCAAGTTATACGGATGCCTATACTCGACATAAATGGCTTTCATATCGTTCAATACTATTTTTGTGCCCACTTTATTCGGTTGGCAAGTTATCTTTAAACACGGCTAGAATACAATCAAAAGCACGCACAAAGAGGTAATCGTTAGCCACAACATCATTATTAATTACAAGTTTATAAACACTACTTTCCAATCGAGGGTTTTTTATTAACGTCCCGAGCTTTTAAATCGTGAACTCTTCTTCACTCTGCGTAGCGGCAATTGAAATAATCTTCCAAGTCGTAACGACAGCTATTCATTATATAGAGGTACAGCTCTTCAGGGTGAACAGTGTAGGCAAGCTATGCCCTGTACCGCTCAAGTGCTTTGTACCAAAGTTCAGGATATTTCGAAGAATCTAAACCTTTTAAATATGCATCCAGCTCTAGACCATTCTCGCCTTGTTCATTCCTACATTTGATAAATCTGTCGAACAGAGCGGAACAAGAGCGTAGGGACAAGAACGTTATTATCAGATGCATTCTTCTACATCAGTCGTATATCAATGCATCGCTGATCGTTATTTATACACAAGTGCAAACAACGGCATATGAGGGGGCGTCACTAATCTGCTCTCTTCTTGTACCTACACCTGCAGGTATTTTATAACGGTCCTCTCCCCACTTCCTTCTCAACTATAACGAAGACGCTATTCATCTCCTCAACACTTAAATAAATAACATTACGTTTACCAGAGTTTGCTTGCCTGCAAATCGTTTCAAGTACATAGTTAATGGTGCCGGTTTCACGCCTGAACACGCGCAATGACTTCGTCACTGAGACATCGTACGAGACGTTGAGAATGCTTCTCAAAGGAAGTTTCATCGTATTCGCACGTCTACTCGATTCAAGCTCTGAGATGACTATGAGCCACAGGTGGATGGATCGGCTGGAGGGGCGGAGTGAGTCACGCTGATGAAACGTGTACGGGTTTGTTCGAACTTGTGTGTTTCGGAGGGGTGAGGTACACGGGTGGGCAGCTCGACTGGGGGGAGCGAGTCACACCATAAACTACTGAAGCGTGTACAGGCTTGTTCGAACACTTGTGCCCCTGGATAAACAAAATTTTCCGCTACATGAAGCAATACCGGCTTTAATGTTTTATCACTCACCGGACGTTCATTTCCACAAACTAAACATCTTCACAATCCGGTGCACTATTTGAGAGAAACATATGCCCATATTTATCCTTTTTGTTTAACAAGCGATACTCGTCTCTAAATTCTTTAAAACTCACACAGCCCATTAGCCACAACTTCACTACAAACCTCGTCATGGTATATACTAATACAGTAGTAAAAATACTTAAGATTCTCCATGATGACAAGATTTACATTCTCAACCGTAGGGTACGAGTAGTCGGTATGGTGTAACATTACATAATATCGCTTGTCACACCACTCATCAACAAGACTCACTATCCATAACCGTTGCTTATCTTCTGAACGTGTTGCTTCTTCTACTTCGCGGTATATGTGAGCCTTTATAAAGGTTAGGTCTACAACATACTTCAATACATCGTTTGTACTACGAAATGCTACAATGCCCTCGCCAGAATACCCGTAGAGTATTTGAACATCTTGGTCCTTCGCATGGCTCAATGTAGCCTTAAAAGTATTAAAGGAGGGGAGAATTGGGAGTTTTTCAGTATCCACCACATCTTGGCACTTTGCCGAATACCACTTCATAAACGTTGAACACGAAATATTAAAGGTACCCATTACTATTTTTCGTCTACGCGGGAGAATACACGTCTGAGCTCAAGGGTATGCAGAGGTCAACTAAGCACGCAGGATAGAGATATGCTCAGGTAGTGGCAGGAGTCACGTGACCGATCTTACAGTGGGCGGAGCTTAGCATTTTACTGTACACACACACACACACACACACGTACGCTCGCAAAGAAGAAAATGAAACCTTAATTGAAGCAAATATACGTGATAAATAAACATATCGTTAACAATACACATATATATAAATACAATCAAGGATTAAGGTAAACGAAGGGTACGGTATCATAGGTACCAGGCACCTGGTAACGCTCCTATAGGTGTTACGGCATACCTTCGTGCCCCTAAGTTCCTTCACACACACCCAGTTTCTGCGCCCGAAAATTGTGTGTCCCCACAGTCAGTTGGGGTGGCTGGTCTCCCTCAGCTTCCAAGCATACTAGATCTTTCAACGAGTCAAAGTTAACGACTCGACAGTTCGCATGATTAATCGTGATACCCTTAGCATTCACGATATACTTCATATCATCCCCTACCCTCAGCCGTACCCCATAGGTTTTTGGTCCTGTTGATAGAAACGAGTCTGCGTATGCACCATCACCATACTCGTCCTTGATCTCATCAGTTAGCTCTCCGAGGATTTCCACAATAGCAGGCATGTATTCACCTTCCCTCGCTGTGAATATCACGCTATCTGTGTCAGCGTAAAACACCCTCCGTCCAAGAGAGTGCAGTAGACCCCAAAGTTTGATGCGGGCGTAGGCCGTTGTGAAGCTGGCTACAGGTATGTTTGTAACCCGTGAGGTATCTCTGGCCAGTTCGGTGATGTTGTACTTCATTATGTATTACCTACATTCATGATCTCCATAACCTCTTTATCGGGAGCTTTGGCATAATCCAAGACTTCACTATAACTTTATGCCAAATGAACGTTCCCTTTGCCGGTATTCTGTGGAAATTTCCCCCAAAGACTGTTTAGACACAACTTTGCACTAAAGCGCTTGCCAGGATTCTTAACAATTTGGGATCGGTTAAACTGTATACCTTCATGGGCACGGTAACGCTGAATATAAGCCGTTTTTTCATCTTCGGTATCAACCCCTCGCGGATATTCTGATGCTTCTACTTTATCCTTCAAAAAGGCGTTTATATAGGGTGTGAAAAGGTTGGGTGGCTTCTGAAATCTCCACACCTCATGTATCTTCAATATTTTATATCCATGGGGAACGACTAGGGCCAGCTCAGGGCTAGTATATACACCTCTGATCTTACGCTGGTGGGTTGTATGGTTACAATCACCGTTGCTCTCCTCTGCACACTTCACGCACAGGGGAAACATGAGCTTGTGATCTATAACGATGGGTAAGATCGGCATCCATAAATCGCACGGGGTGAGTGCGTCTACGAAAGAGAGTCCAAAGTAGCGCTCATTCAAATTAGCTGTAACCTCCTGGATGGTTGGTATGGTGGGTCCCACCATTTTTTCAGGCTGTCACCGCATTTAAGGGGGTCCAATACCATTGAACGTTTGATGGCCCTTATTTCTTCACGGTACTGGGCATCTCTTTCCATCCGTGAATCATATTCATGCTCCCACACGATTTTGTGAGTGAAATGGGAGCCTATAAATTGATGACGGTTACGGGTCCATGCGAGGCTGTCGGTGAGGGAACTTCCATAAAGGTCCCCTGTGACGACACATTCAGCGCGCGGGCATCCATGCCACCAGAAACCGTTAAAGGAATACACAGTCTTCTCACCAGTGGCTGGATCCTCACTTAGGCCGTCAACCCAAAAAACACGAACAGTGACCTTAACGGGTACTTCACCCGTGTTGCGGGCATGTTTTATGTATACCCCTGTCTGTTGCTGTAGGTGTATGAGCCAGAAAATAGCCTTTTGCCCATAACTGCGGGGGTTGTTTCTGTGAATGATTGCTAAAGTGTCTTTAGGTATGAAGTTATTCTTGAATACTGTAAAACATAATGAGGCAATCGTGGTCGCGACTTGAAGCGGATCGCATTTGAAACGGGTTATGTACATCCTTCTAAAGGCTTGAAAGCATACTCTAAGTACACGTACGTCATTCACGCAATAACGTTCACATTCAACGACTATATTGTATGGATTAGCTTCATTAAAACTTTTGTAGTAGTGGTGAAAATCTTCACGCTCACTATCACTCATGTTGGTGTAGTTAAAATAATGTTTGGGTGGAGGTAGTCCTACGTAATTCAAAGTTTCATGATGAATGTGTAAGGGAAATACCCTTTTTAAACTTCAGCGGCTAAGCCCATGACCTTGAGCAGTTTTGCTAATTTACAAGGTGTGAACAGCAGAGTGTCTTTAAACTGTACATTACTTCTTATCTGCATCTGTATTAGTTTGTTGCCTCTTTTCAAGCGATCACCTGTAAATATCGCAGACAACTCGTGTTGAAGCAGCTCCTTATAAAAGAACTGTGTGCCAAATTTCGCCCCGTTATGGGCAAGAATATACAGTCATTTTTATGAACTTGTCCGCTAATTTGACAATATAGGATACAGAGTTTCAAAGGGCTGTCGTGTACAGTCGTTTTAAAAACGTTTGTCCGTTTTCCACATTTGTGGCACTTATCACACTCGAACTCCATGCACTCATCACAGATAGTCTGACTTAAGAGTAAATGTGGAATGACCTCTTTGGTTTCGGCGTTCGTGTAAGTTTCTATATCATAGTACACGGGTATACAAGGGCTATTTTTAGGCTTAGCATCTTTCATATAACATACATGCTTCACTCCACCCGCCTTAAATTTTTCATGACATGAAGAAGTGAATTTCATCGCATTTACTGTATGTTTGAAATTCCCCCAATTATCCATCATGTGAAACATACCGCACTTACAAATCCTCATTTTCCTGCAAGTGCCATTTGATTTATGGAGCTCAAAGCATTTATTATTGAAAAATGGACGTCTACACACATTACATTCCCTCTTCTCGGTTTCAACTACACGACTTTCACGTTTGGGGCTTTTACACTGCTCACATGCCATGTAGCAATCCTTACAATGTTTCACCGTATCATCAGCAAACTCGAGACAACCCTTACACAAATCATGATGCCTTCAATATTTTCGACTTTTATCATAACTGGCGTAGATAGCCCTTATGTTACGGATGGGGAGATACGATATTCCTGACAATCCTAAGATAAGTAGAGGTCTTGTACGATCTCTCACGCTGCTTTTAAAAACATACACAGTCCTACGAGGATCATCCATTCCAAATACGACTATACGTGCATTCAGTTCCTGCTCGGCCCTTCTCAGTTCTTCAGGACCCATATTACACTCAAACTCAAGCTTACAATCTGAAGCCAGTTTACGGGCACGCTGCACAACCGTGGGCAGCCAAATTTTTTGCGTCCAAGTATTTAGCACAGTGAACAAATGAGCTAAAATTATTGGTATAAAACCACAACCACGATCGACGTTTAAATGCTTTCTGTAAATAACCGGAGAATTTAAATTAAGAGTATAAGGTGTGGCACTATGACCCGCAACCCGGAATACTCTGTCAATATCTACCATGAAGTTATCCATATTGAAGGATGTACCACTTTGAGAGGCTCGCATTATACGCCCCAAGATATATTCTATATCTACAGCCGCGAAACGTCTGAACGGTATTACCACCCAAAAATCGTCCCCCTCATCTGACCCGAACCTGAAGGATAACCTCCTCCGGATTTCACGTTCGTCCCGGTTCTGAAGGGCAAACTCCACAATACGACTACGCGTCGCAGTTCGTTGCTATACATGGATCCAGGGTCAACCCTGACCACGTACCGATTTCTAGTCATGGCAAGGGTGAGGGTAGCGGTGCGCACCAACTCTAATGTTATACCATCCTCCACAATATGAGAAGCTGCTGTGGAGGAAGTACCCGGAACTGAAAAATAGGGCATATTTGAGGAAGGTACTATTGTGGAGGGGTTGTGTCGTAAGACGTAGAGGGTTGGGGCTCAATTACTGGGGGGGTCTAACAACCGGAGCAATCCTGACACGTTTTATACCTGATGTGGAGGGTTTTTCATCATGCTTCCGCTTTAAACTGTCGCATGCTACAGGTGTCGCTGGTGAGGGTTCGTCAGCGGGAAAGGGTTCTGTAGCTGCAAGGTCATCGGCTTCGTCTGTGATATCGATGATGGGGTGCTGTACATCGTCGTCATTTCACCTTTCTGTGGAAGAAGAAAACAAAATATAAGGAGCAGCACTCAAAATTTGTAATATTTTGTAAATGACCCACTTGGGGGTGTGACGTGTTAGAGATGGAATCTGTGGAAAAATTCAGGTCCACAAGCCCCTCCACATGTATTATATCTGGCCCTACAGGATGTGGAAAAAATGTATTTATGCTTAAAATCATTAAAGATAAGGGGGAGATGTTCTCAAAATTTGTCCATAAAGTAATATAGTGCTATTCGACGTATCAGTCAGTGTTCAACGAGTACCAAGATGAAATTTTGTACCACAAGGGTGTATATGATGTTAATTCGTTAAAAGGTAATGAGCATAAAAGTCAAACTGTGGGTAAGAAAAAGCGAATTATTGTACAAGGAGGAGGATCATTCCTACCCATCTTATTTTCAGTTTTGGGTCCTTTACTGACTAGATTAATATAATGAAGAAGGTTGTTGTGATTCCGCACGAGGTGTATGCTTCATTGCAAAGTTCAAAGATTCCAGATACGGCTCTAGAACCCCGTAAAAGTAGGCTTAAAAGAATGGAAAGCAAGTTACTAGCCCTATTAAACAGTGAAAAGTCACCTGATAAGTAAAGGCTCTTGTACCAGGAGGCTTTGCAGAAATTTCTTCACGAGTACGAAGATTATAAGAATCTGACAGAGATCCCCGTGGTTATGAGGCACAGCGCGAGTAGCGCTGAGCATGGCGACACAGGACCTGGTCCCGACGTTAGAGATGACCAACCAAAGAACAACGGAACACAACACATCGAACATGTGCTAAAAAACAGTCTCCCACATACACTGAGGAATAAAGGCTTAAGTCTTTATAATCTATTGAGTGAGGACCCAATCATACAGTTGGCCGATACAGGCGAGGTCTTTGTTGAAGGAACAAGGGTACAAGGATCCAATATCGTTGATATTATTCATGATCTGGTGAGAAAGTGGGACAGACCCTCACCAACTAGATGGAAACATATTAAAGCAAGACTACAACAAATAAATGTCCCCTGGATCAAGTCTCGCATGTGTCACAACTGAGTACGCCATCGCCTCCAGCAGCAGCGTTTCTGAAGAAGAGAAAGAAGAGAACAAACGGCCAACTTTATCCACGTGTCTCTAAAATACGCAAATGGCTAACATTAAGTAAACGCTATTATGACATTTCTAACCCCGCTTCCTATGGTGGCGTTAATAGACTGTACAGAGGTGTTTATGGAGTTAGGAAAAAAGATGTTGAGAGGTTTTTGCGGGAACAGGATGCTTATACACTTCATAAACCGGTGAGAAAAAGGTTCAAAACGGCCAAGACAACCGCGGATTCGATTGATTCTATTTGGCAAGCGGATTTAACAGACATGCAAAGATATTCAGTGTATAATGACGAATACTGCTACATCCTATTCATAATAAATGTATTCTCTAGATATCTGTGGCTAATTCTCCTGAAAAATAAATCGCCTGAAACCGGTGCTAAAGCGACCAAAACGTTGATGTTAAAAGAAGAAAGGGTTTCTGGCTATTTTTGTATGGATATGGGGAAAGAATTTATAGGTCAAGCTTTTCAGAACATGCTGACAGAGTTTAATATCAATTACTACACTAGCAGTTCTATACATAAGGCCTCTTTAGCTAAAAGAGTTCAACGTACCATAAAGGAACGCATGCATCGCTATTTTACACATAAAAACACATACAGATATATAAACGTTCTCGAGTCATTGGCATCATCATACAACCGTTCACACCACCGTACGAATGACAGAACACCTATCGAAGTTTTAGAAAGAGGTACGCTGCCAGAGGTGAGAAGAGATGGAGCACCGCCACCACACTCACTCAATACATTTCAAAATCAATGTTTATGTAAGGCTATCAAGTTCGGGAAATAAATTCGCGAAGGGAATAAATTCGCTATGAGACCTAAAGGCGAGATAATGATGTATTACGTTGAAGATTTGAATGGGGAAGAGGTCACTGGATGCTTTTACCGAGAGGAGTTGCAGAAAGAGACATTTAATTTAGGAAAAAGTGTTTAAAATTGAAAAAATTTTAGGCAGCAAAGGTTCAGGAAAGAGAAAAATGTACCTGGTGAAATGGCTGGGTTATCCAGAAAGCTTCAACACCCATATAAAAGCTGCTGCAATAATGAAGCTTATTTGGTATGCAACATGGCGCCTAGCCACTTCTATGTCACACTCCCTTCCTCTTCTTCTCTGTCTTTACATCCTCACAACACCCTGGCCAACTTTGTGTCTCCAAATTTTTAACTCTTGAAAATGAGCAAATCATATTTCTGATCCTTAGAAGAATCTATGAGTGCGAAAAATTAGGCATAACCTTAGACAATACTATGCGATCAGTCCTGTTCGGTGAGGAACAGTACTATCGCAAAAATGTTTCGCCAGGAATCGGAAAATATGACACAGTCATGGACATTGTGACGGGGTTAAACAAGAGTCTTGAAAAGTCGTACCTGACAAACGATTTAATTTTGAAGTCGTAAACATATACTCGCCTGCATGCACATTGAATTTAAAATCAACGCTTTGTAGAAATATTGAAGATAAAGAGCTGTTCACAATTGTGGCTGAGGGCCGATATAGCGCAGCTCTCCAAAGAGATACCTTTCACGAGACACAGCATGACTTGTCCAGCTTAATGTATCAATTGAAGATGGAGAAATTGGGTAAAAGCTCTCCACCCCTAGACATGTGCTATATTTACAGCAATATCGTAGAGCACCAATTTGTTGGGAACACCCAGGCGCGCCTGCTGCGCATTGCACACATCCCCAACCATAGAGGGAAAACTTTGAGCATTACATATGACAAGCCCCATTAGGTGAATGTTGCGACTAATCTATTAACCAACATCTCGATATATATAAGAACGATTGAGGGAAAAAATTTCCCATTCAGTGATGGGAGCTTAACAGTGAAACTACACTTTCGCCTTTTATAATGACCCCCGAAGGTCATTCACAGTCTATCGAGGAGTGAGATACCAGCTTGGGAGTGGGCTTGGATCCATTTTTTCATCCATACTACGTACCGCTGTCCCACTGTTGAAGAGGAGTGCGAGGTTCCTAGGGCGGGAGGCGTTACAAACAGGTTTTAACGCGGCAGAAGACATAATCTGCCGAACTAAGCCTAAAGAAGCTCTAAAAAAAACATTTAAAACGTACACGGGACGAAATCATCAAAGATGCAAAGAGAAAAATGCGTGGTGACGGAAAGAAGCGATCTGCCAGGAAGAAGGTGTTACCATCACGTGGCGCTAAACGTAAAAGGAAATAAAAAAGAAGTGCTCTAAGCGTATGAAACCTATGGCAGATCATTTTTCAACTGATATAAGCTGAGGACACTACTCTCACGAATCATAGGCTGATTAATAGTTGTCGAGAGAGGTGGCCCTATTTCTGACTCGCAATGGCGCGTTTCATCCATCAGTGTAGTTCACAATGCTGTAAATCGGAACTGTCCCTCTTTCATATGCTCCCCACTGAGGTCTCTATTGAGCACAGCGACTTTGCAACTAAGATGATTCCGTCGCTTAGGTCAAAGTCGTACGAGGATAGGCTTAAGGAGTTAAAATTGACTACACTCGAGACTCGGAGGCTAAGGGGTGATCTAATCCAGGTGTTCAAAATTATGAATGGGTTCGATAATGTAGATAGAGATAGCTTTTCGAAATATCTCAGTATAACAGGACTAGAAATAACGGGTGTAAGTTGACAAGTAGAAGGTTCGAGACAGCAGTTGCCAAAAACTTTTTTACGCATAGAATAGTAAATAGCTGGAATAGTTTGCCGGTAGAAGTAATTAGTAGCACGTCTATAAACATGTTTAAAAATCGATTAGACGCATATGTTGATAGATTGGGTGAAGTTTAAGGAAGTAAAATTAAAGCTTTGTGGTGGTAGATCCCACAGCTCAACACAAGTGTTGTGGGATATAGGGAGGCAACATCTTGGATTAGGGGATACTCTCTGTCCTTACACACCCCATTTAAAGAGATTCCTCTGCCGAGCGGTGCCCCCCATAGTAATGTGAGGTGTTGAAAAACTCATGATCTTCACTTGCCCCACAAACACCTTTAAATGGGAGACCCAAAATGGGTGCACACACACTCTGCATTACTGTACAGTCTTTACAGCCACACCTACGCTTTTCCTCCGAAGTATATATATTGTAATGTATATATAAATTTTGACTTGGTCCGCAATCGATATGGACCGTGACTTATTTTTCGTTGGCAAGGTACTTGTATTGATGGATACCGTAATGAAATTGACTGGATTCTTTGGATCTGACATATTTGCATGTTGGTTATAAATAGATATAGAGTGTAACATATTTGTGGATAGTAGTCTATTATGACTTGATCCTCTGGATCCAGAGATTCTATCTTTAGTTTTAAATCGACAATTAATTAGTTTTAAATCGATAATTAATTAGTTTTAAATTGATAATTATTTAGTTTTGCAAAAATTGGTCGTTGCCAATGTAGAGGCAGTTTTTACATAAATTTCTTATGTTCTTGTGGTTCGAAACCCACGTAAAATTGTAGGTCCCCTCCGCCACCATGGAGGACATACACAATACACAATTAGGAACACAGTTAGGTAGACCAGCCATGAGTGGATCCTAGGGTCTTTGTTGGTCTGAAACATTATAACATTATATTACACTTAACCCATTAAACACAATTAGTTCACCGAGTGCCCCTATAGAATTCGCGATACCCAGCTCAGGCCCTTACATTTTTTACCCGAGCTGCATGCACATCTACGCTAAACTGCGTATAGCCCATTCTGATGGAACGGACTGCAATGATAGTTCCTCTGCGTAGCCTGAAACCAACTTTACACTCCATATTCAGCCAGTGTGGGGTGTATTTAAATCAGGTTAACATCTCGGCAGGACAAGGATATTATCACCTACGAGCCTATCTGGAAAATGTCCTCAACCTTTCAAAAGAAGCGAAGGAAACCTTTTTAACCGCCGAGGGATATTACCAGACCTAAGATGAAAATGTTATAAAGGATAAATTTAAAAATTCTAAAAAAAAGATATACGAATGTTTTGGACGTCTTCATACAGATTTCACATTCCAGGAGAAACTGCTTATTAACGGGGTGGATATGAAGTTGAAGCTTACCCGCACGATTTCTGAGATCTACATAAATCTGGTATCTGATCAAGAAGAGGGCGCGAAACCCGTTGTGATTCACATAATGGAGGCGTATTTGCGTATACGCGGAGTGAAATTAAGTTCGCCAAAACAAATAGGAATTGGGAAAGACTTAATACACGCCACAGTAAAATACCCAATTAACAGGGTACAGATCAAATTAAACAAGGTGCCCGCCGGGTCGGCATCGAAGCAACTAGAAAATGTAGACCTTGGAGTCCTACCTAAAAGGATATTAATTGGATTGCAGGACCACGCCTCGACGAGTGGAAAATATAAAAAGAGTGCCTTAAATTCGAGAATTTCGGCCTTAAAAATATTACTCTATACGTAAATGGCATCGCTTTGGGAGGGACTATGACTGTTGTTTACTCATCAGACGCTGTGCTCCCGCTCTGCGCGAGCGCTTATAGTAGTCTGGCTCATAACACAGGTGCCTGTGGTGAACTCGGGTTCGGCGTAACGCAGAAAGAATTTGTCGAAGAATTTAACATTTATTCATTTGATATTACGCCTAACTTCTCTGCTGGCATAAATACGCACTTAAGTCCACAACAGAGTGGGAATAGCTCAGTCAGGTTGGCGTTTGCCAAGCCTATAGACGCGCCTATAGTGTGCTAGTTTACCTCGAATCACAGGCACTAGTAGAAGTTGATCGTTTCAGGAACGTGGTCACAGACTTTTAAAATGGACGCGAATACACTCCAGAGAGTAATGAAAAGTGACCCTGTTTGCAAAGAATGAAATATTGAAGTTGCCAACTACGAGAAACTGGTACGGGATTATCGTTAACACCGACATTGTGGGGGGGTGAGGGGATTCATTGGTTTGCAATCTACTTTAAAAATAGGGAAAGAATGTACTATTTTGACTCACTCGGCACTCAGCCCTGGAATGATTCTGTGATTGTATAGTTTATCGAGCAAATACATGTACCTGAGATTGTATGAAACCCGCATCGCCTTCAAGGATATTATAATAACACGTGCGGGATGTACGCCCTTTCACTTCTCATGTACATGTCAGGTGGGAAGGGATTTATAGATTTTTTAAAATTATTCGTTTGTGCAACACTGAAATAAATGACGAGTTGGTACGCAGACAGATACAAAAAAGGTTCCCATATGTTAGCACCCGCTGTATTGTGTAAAAGTGTATATCTATATTGTGTAAAGGCCTATTTGTAGCCATTAAGACTTATTTAATGGACACTGGTTCCGCTTTGTACATGTTTTATACCATTTAATAAATTAAATGAAAATGCAATGTGTTTTGTTCTTAATCCCCCCAAAAAATGCTTACATTAGTTACCCGATGACCTGGCACTCGCTGCACCGGATGTGAGCCAATACCTCGACTTCTGTGTTCAGATCGCTGGTTTGGTCGTTGGGTAAAGCATCCATATCATTTATTCCCCTTTCATCAAAACGAAAAGCAGCTATAACACGATCAAGTTCCGCATAGGTCCTATAAAGTAAAAATAAAGAGCTATAATAAGAGAAAATGCCACGAATTTTCAAAATTATAATAAAAAGCAGATATTCTGACAGTTTTGGTAATTTAAAAATCCTACTGCGGTGCTGTCTTTAAATTATCGAGAAAAGTATTATTAAAGCTCCACCATATACATATATATATATATATATATATTAATATATATAATATATTATAGTCTATATATATATATATATATATATATATATATATATATATATAATTAAAAACATAATGGGATTAATTTTTTCGTTGTAGAAAAATTCAGAATAAAAGGAAATTAGATTACTAATTATAAACCACCATGGTTAGGTTAGACTAGCTTCGGCTATATTATTATAAACGATAAAGAGTCCTGGGTGATATATATAGGCTAAGTTAGGTTACATTATCATATGTCCCGGTTAGATTCAATTGTGTTAGGTTAGGTTAGGCTAGGTTAAGTTAGGCTATATTATGTCCTGGCTAGGATATGATAGGTTAGGCTATATTATGTCCGGTTAGGTTCAGTTGTGTTAGGTTAAGTTAGGTTATATTATAAACGAGAAGGTTAGGTTAAGTTATTATAAACGAGAATGAGCTTTGGGATTGATTTTTTCGTTGTAGAAAAACTCAGAATAAAAGGAAATTAGATTACTAATTATATTACAAACGAGAAAGAATACACCATGGTTAGGTTAGGCTAGGTTAGGCTATATTATTATAGACGATAAATTTTTCTTTGTAGAAAAATTCAGAATAAAGCTAGGTTAGATGGGAAACTGCCTTTAAATTATCGAGAAATGTATTATTAAGGCTCCAACTATATATATATATTATATATATATATATATATATATATATATACACACACAATATATATATATATATATATATATATATATATATATATATATATATATGCCGAAATAACCACGAAAGAAACAGTATAATTAAAAATATTTTTCAAAACGCATTTATTGCGGCCTTTTATAAGTTAACACTGAATGAGCGGCAGAATATAATCACAAATTAGCTAATTACATCTCTAAATCGTTAGCATGAAAATCGTGTTCGCTGCCACAAATTTCTGAAACAATTTGCGTAGATAAAAGCTCATTCTGTTCCACCGCATTGAAAAGGTGGAGAGCAGCTGATGGATAAAAATCTTGATCTTCAAACAAATAGGGAGAATTGTAGAGTGATAACTGACTCATAGAGTATATTTGAAAATCACTAAGCGAAAAAACATACGAACTGAGGCTCTGAGGTGAACTGCTCACTTTTATAAAGGGGGTTTGTGACCAACCCACAACACACGATTCGCGAGCTTCCAATTGTTTATCAGTGAATTTTGGGCGGGGCTTAACGCGTAGGCCTGCATAGCGGGCAAACAGATGTCCTGGGCTCCGCCCACAGGGCTGTGATTAGATGTCCCTTGAAATCTGGGGCGTGTCAGATATTCCCATTCGTAGAGATAGAGAAACGCTATGTGTTTTTGTTCTTGTATTCGGACGAAAGAGCGATGGGGAGAGAGATCTAGAGGTGGATGAGGATGGTTTCTGAATCGGTTTATGGTGCCCTATCTTGAAATATAAAACTGGAATGTAATTTCAGAATCAATTAACCATGAAGAAAACCGCTGTAAAAATTTATTGTATCGTGGAATTCTTATACGATATAATAAATAAATTTAAAAATAACAGATGCGTGGTGGTTGCGAATCATTAGCCCAAAGTATCGCTGATTAATATAATTGTATATATATATATATATATATATATATATATATATATATATATATATATATAGAGTTACAAGGAGTTACAAGGAAAAGAAGTACCTCAAAAGGCCTTGCGGCCCATACCGAGGAGGTACCAATGGCAACGGGTGCCATGGAAAATTTTGTAAAAGTTTATTTTTCTTTCAACTATCCTAGCAGTAGTAGAAAACTGGATAGAAAAGTGGAAGGCTCTCTCCCCACCCTCCGCTCCCTCCCTGCCAGAGGCAGGTACGGAAAAAGGTTGAAGAAAATACCTTGACCCTGGAAAAGTAGCCAAGGAAATTTTACAGGATAGTGGAGAATATATAAATAGCTCTATATTTAGCTTGCTCACAGAGACACCGTGCAAGCGAACTCCTACAGAGTTTTCTTATATTTTAGTCTTAAACTATGCGAGTATTCAGAACTTTGTCTAGCCTATTTTTAAACACATTTACACTTTGACTGGAAACAACCTCTGAGGGAAGTTGGTTCCAGATATTAACTATTTTATAGGAAAAGAAATTTCCGCAGACTGAGGTCCTAAATGTCTTTACACACTCAAATAGTGTGCAAGATTTCGTCTACCCTTTTCTTGAACTGATCCACAGAGGAACTGTTCACAACTTCCGAAGGTAACCTGTTCCATGTGTCACAGATCTTATACGTAAAGTAATTCCCACACACACTAGTCCTAAACCGTTTCAAATCCAACCTCCAACCGTTGTTGCGAGTTGGGTTATCATTTAAACTAAACATACTTCTAAAATCGACATCGTTGAACCCGCGTAAGAGCTTGAAAACCTCGATCAGTTGACCGCGCAGCCTCCGAGTTTCAAGCGAAAACAAGTTCAGGGCGCGTAACCGTCGATTGTAGCCCATATGCCTAACGGAAGGGATTAAATTTGTGGCCCTCGCCTGCACTCGCTCCAGCCTCTCAATATCTTTCCTGAGGGTGGGCGACCAGAACTGCACAGCATACTCCAGGTGCGGCCGAACAAGGGAATTGTACAGTGAGAGCACAATCTCCTTGTTCCGAAACTTAAATTTCCTCCTGATATAACCCAATAGTTTCTGGGCTTTCTTTTCCACCTCTACACACTGTTTCGTAAACTTAAGATCGCTGCTAATTAGCACACCCAAGTCCTTTTCTAAATCAGTCACCTCGATATTACTACCCACATCGAGTAGTCCGACTTGGGATTGGCGTAGCCAATGTGCATCACTTTGCATTTACCCAAGTTAAACGGCATTTGCCATTTTTCGGACCACTCTCCTATCCTACCTAGGTCCGCACGCAGTTCCGATCGCTTCGGGCGTCCCAACACTGGCCCCAAGCTTGGTGTCATCAGCGAATTTGGCGATCCGACTGACGATGCCACCGTCGATATCATTTATGTAAATGATAAACAACAGTGGCCCCAAAACGGAACCCTGAGGAACCCCACTAGTGACCGAGGCCCAACCCGAACTAGCCCCTTTAATTACCACCCTCTGCCGCCTATTCCTCAGCCAGTTTTCAATCCACCTACCTATTTCCCCACCGATACCCAGCGCGCGCACTTTCGCCATTAGCCGGCGGTGAGGTACCTTATCAAAGGCTTTTTGAAAGTCGAGATAAAGTATATCAATCGCCCTACTCTTATCGTACTCACTCAACATGACGGAAAAACTCGAGCAAGTTGGTGAGACACGACCTATGCCGTCTAAACCCATGGTGGGAGTCCCCAAGCAGCTTGTAGGAGTCCAAATGGTCAACGATCCTATCAGCTATTATCCCTTCTAATAATTTACCTACAACTGAAGTGAGACTAATGGGACGATAGTTCCCTGGACTTTCGTGATCCCCTTTCTTAAAGATAGGGGTCACGTTGGCCTCCCTCCAGTCACCAGGCACCTGGCCCATCTCCAACGATTTGTTGAAGACTGTAGCCAGGTGGTGAGCCACCTGGTCGCGCACTTCTCGCAACACTCTGGGGAGAAACTGGTCTGGCCCAGGAGCCTTAAACGCGCTCAGTTTGTCTATTCTATCGGCAACGACTGTCGCGGTACATCTAACACTATCCAGGCCAGCACCTTCGTGCCTCACGCCTGGCTCAGGGATGACGCGGGTATCCTCCCTGGTGAACACTCCCGCAAAGTACTCATTAAGCACATTAGCGATGTCCGCGTCGGAGGTCCGCAGAACACCGCTTCCGTCCTTTCACGGACCTATCATGCTTCTAATGGGCTTTCTACTTTTAACATAACTGAAGAATTCCTAAGGGTTCCCCTTGCAGAGGCTTGCCACCCGTAGTTCTTCGTTACGTTTCGCTAGCCTAACCTTCGCCTTCACTTCCCTACACAGGCGGACATACGCTTCAGTGTTCTCGTGGGAACGATTGGCCTTCGCCCTCCTATACGCTACTTTCCTATTTCGGATAGCCGAAGCGATGTCACGATTGAACCACTTAGGCTGCGTTGAAGCAGGGGTGACCAGTTTTGAGGGTATGGCAGCAGACTGCAGCACCATAAACTCGTCCCGGAATGCACTCCACACTCCCTCAACATCGCCGCCAACCTCTAACCCCATCTCTCCTACGCTATCCCTGAGGCTAACAAAGTTCGCCCGCCGGAGATCGAGCTTACTGCCTCTCGAGTTACTACGCTTCACCCGAGGGACGCACACACGGAACCTAATAAGACCGTGATCACTCCCGCCCAATGATTCGTCAACGGTGAGGCCAGTGACGAGGTTGTCTTCGGTCGTGAACACTAAGTCTAGAACGCTTTCGCCTCGTGTAGGCTCGTTGACCCACTGAGTGAGGAAGTTCTCATCAGCAAAGTCAACTAGCCTCCTCCCTTCAGCATCGGCAGTCCTGTTTTCCCACTTTATGCCGCGACAGTTGAAGTCTCCTAAAACTACACACCCCTATCCCCTAGCAGGCTACTGAGTTCGGTGTACAAGGCTGTATCCTCCTCGAGGAGGAGATGCGGAGGTCTGTACACCAAGATTACCTATAGTTGTCGTCCTCCCCATTCAGATCGACGCCAAGCAGCTCCTGTTCCGACCGGAACTGGCAGTCAACCGGACTCAACGTGTCTCTGACGTATATTAGTACCCCACACCCCTACCCACGGGTGCGGTCTTTGCGAAACATTCTATACCCGGGAATTTCGAACTCCCCAACGTAGTCCCTACGATCAGTATGAATCCAGGACTCGGTGATAGCAACGATATCCTGGTATTCTGATGCTAAGAGCGCCCGTAGCTCGCAAAACTTGTTCCTAATCGACCTAGCGAAGAGAGAGAGAGAGAGAGAGAGAGAGAGAGAGAGAGAGAGAGATTTGTACATATATAGGATCACCTTTGCTTTCGGTACAATAGATAAATTTAAAAAATAATCTACGCCTCATCATTTGACTTTCCAGAGGAAATTGAAGACACGTGTGGGTGAAAATAGATCGAATTACGGTAACCCTCTAAATTACTTCGTAAAATTTATTATGACCTGTAAATTATTAAAACGTCTGAACTGGAAATGTTTTTTTTTAAAATATCACCTCAACTTTTCACAAAGACTCGTTTAATTATAGCTATTTAAAACTCGACCTTCTCATGGCTTGTATGCTGACCCGACGCTGAGTCATATAATTTAATGGTGCATGCCTTATCTCGAATCATGGAAACCAGAGAAACGGCAATAAAGAATTAGATAAAAAACATGTATATATTTATATATATATATATACAGGGTGGGCGGAAAGTAGCTCCCTATTTTGGATTGGTAAAAAAATACTTATATTATCCATTTATTTCAGAAGAAATAATATGAAAAGGTAGGCATACATGGTAGGTTTTCTCTAAAATTCAATGTGGGCTCCAACTCTTTCCACCAGCTTCTGGAGCCGCCCAGGAATGGCGTCCACTGACTTTAGCAGGAACTCCGGCGGGATGGAGGACATCACTTCCCGAATTCGGTCCTCCAGTTCTTCCAATGTCCTCGGTTTGGTGCGGTAGACTTCTTCCTTTACCCACCCCCAAAGAAAGAAGTCGCACGGTCTGATATTTATGCAAGATGGCGCCCCTCCGCACTTCGCTCTTGTTGTCCGTGAGTGGCTGGATGCCCACTTCCCTGGGCGTTGGATGGGTCGTCGTGGTCCACATCAATGGCCAGCCAGGAGCCCCGACTTGACACCGTGCGACTTCTTTCTTTGTATATTTATGTATGTATATGTATGTATATTTATGGTTTTTTTTTTTATTTGCCTGTTTATTTCTTTATGATTATTTAGGCTGTGACATATATATCACTAAGGCACTATTTTGTAATTAATTTTTTCTCAATTTATATTTATATTTATTTTTATTTCTTTATTCTTCTGTGACCATATAAATGTTGGCTCCTCCACAATTTTTTTTCTATGCTTACTATATATATGTATATATGTATATATATATATATATATATATATGTATATATATGTGAATATGTATGTATGTATGTTTATTTTTGTAACCTATATATTGCCTTGATCTGTCCTTTCACTCCAGTGTTCCTGAGGATGTCATTAGACGAAAGCGCTTGAGCACCCCTTTGTGTTTCTTTTTTCCTTCGTGGTTTTATTCATCATAAATACTTTTCACGTGTCACTTTCGTGAAATAATTTTTCATATATATATATATATAATATATATATTATATTATATATATGAGTCTACCAATTCAAGCTCAAGAGGGAAGTTTTACAATCGATTTAATAGATGCTGCCAAATTGATATATATGTCAAAAAATAAAGAAATAAACCAAAAAAAAAAAAAAAAAAAAAAATTAATTATTAAAAAAATAAAAAATAATAATAATAAATTGAAAGATAAATTTTAAGAGAGGCACACCAATTTATAAGGGAACAATTACCACATATGCATATTATAGTCACAAACGAATAAAAAA
This sequence comes from Bathynomus jamesi, assembly GCA_023014485.1. Taxonomy (NCBI): domain Eukaryota; kingdom Metazoa; phylum Arthropoda; class Malacostraca; order Isopoda; family Cirolanidae; genus Bathynomus; species Bathynomus jamesi. The sequence goes on along the minus strand of JAJOZX010000035.1, from coordinate 901,128 downwards.
GTACAAGTAAATATAAATTGGAAAACAAAATGATGCCTAGATGATATATAAAGAACAATAAAATATATATACAACATATATACGGTATATATACGAAATATAAACGCAATACATACAGAATATATATATATATATATGCATAAGGGAAAAAAAATTACCAAATTTGTTTTTATAATTATTGTCTGAGAAAACGGTAGGTCGCAAAAGAATAAAGAAATAAAAATAAATATAAATTGAAAAATTACAAATAATACACGTACACATGTATACCCACATAACCAAATATATATACATATACACACATATATACAAACACACACACACACACACACCACACATATATATATATATATATATATATAATATACATATATATATATATATATATATATATATATAAAGACACTTTTAGCACTTTGGCCGACCTTCAATATAAATTCAAATGGCCTTTTTTATGGAACAGGTCACAAAAGAATAAAGAAATAAAAATAAATATAAATATTGTAAGTGGAGTCTACCAATTCAAGCTCAAGAGGGAAGTTTTACAATCGATTTAATAGATGCTGCCAAATTGATATATATGTCAAAAAAATAAAGAAATAAACCAAAAAAAAAAAAAAAAAAAAAAAAAAAATTAATTATTAAAAAAATAAAAAATAATAATAATAAATTGAAAGATAAATTTTAAGAGAGGCACACCAATTTATAAGGGAACAATTACCACATATGCATATTATAGTCACAAACGAATAAAAAAGTACAAGTAAATATAAATTGGAAAACAAAATGATGCCTAGATGATATATAAGAACAATAAAATATATATACAACATATATACGGTATATATACGAAATATAAACGCAATACATACAGAATATATATATATATATATATGCATAAGGGAAAAAAATTACCAAATTTGTTTTTATAATTATTGTCTGAGAAAACGGTAGGTCGCAAAAGAATAAAGAAATAAAAATAAATATAAATTGAAAAAATTACAAATAATACACGTACACATGTATACCCACATAACCAAATATATATATACATATACACACATATATACAAACACACACACACACACACACACACACATATATATATATATATACAAGCTTGACCTTCACGAAATGAGAAATCATCCCGCAGAACCTTTGTGAGGTTGTAAGGTAAGGTAAGGTACATACACATATACATATATATATATATATATATATATATATATATATTTAACTGCATACATACATACATACATACATATACACACATACATACATACATATACACACATATACATACAAACACATTTAACTGCAATGACCACACACATACTCACATACATACATACACATACACGCATACAGCAAAAAATTGAAAAATAAAATTGTAAGGGAAACAACAGACAAAAACAAATTTTTTACCAAAGATTTAACAACCTGCCCTTTTTGTTTAAATCCATTCTGAAGGAATTCAGAGCAACGGGATCAAGTTGAAACAGACCTTTACTCATGTTAAGGTTATTTGTAAGTTGAATTATAGCCGACTCAAGAATATTTCTATTAACAATGTTGCTAGAGTGAAACAAAACTGAAACATTATTCCAATCAATACAATGGGATAACTCTGACAAATGGACAAAAAGGGCACTGGACAACTGTCCCGTTCTAACGGAATATTGATGCTGTTTTACACGCGTTTGCAAATCCTTTCCCGTCTGACCTATGTAAAAGGAATCACATTGCTTACACCCAATTTTATAGATAATGCCTAAATTATTGGTAGGGCTATTTTTTACTATGATGTTTTTCACAATATTGTTATATGAAAAAACTACACTGATATCCAAAAGTTTAAGTACATTAGCAATGCCTAAGAAGCCCGGGAAAAATGGAAGTACTAAAATATTCTTTGACAAGGTGCGAGTGTTATTATTCACACGATAGAAGGTTCGTTTAGCCTTATTAAGACAAGATTCCATGAACGCAGATGGGTAACACAACTCACTTCCAATACCGTTGATATTTTCCAATTCGGCATCGATGTATTCCGGACTGGCGATCCTAAGAGCGCCAGTCCGGAATACATCGATGCCGAATTGGAAAATATCAACGGTATTGGAAGTGAGTTGTGTTACCCATCTGCGTTCATGGAATCTTGTCTTAATAAGGCTAAACGAACCTTCTATCGTGTGAATAATAACACTCGCACCTTGTCAAAGAATATTTTAGTACTTCCATTTTTCCCGGGCTTCTTAGGCATTGCTAATGTACTTAAACTTTTGGATATCAGTGTAGTTTTTTCATATAACAATATTGTGAAAAACATCATAGTAAAAAATAGCCCTACCAATAATTTAGGCATTATCTATAAAATTGGGTGTAAGCAATGTGATTCCTTTTACATAGGTCAGACGGGAAAGGATTTGCAAACGCGTGTAAAACAGCATCAATATTCCGTTAGAACGGGACAGTTGTCCAGTGCCCTTTTTGTCCATTTGTCAGAGTTATCCCATTGTATTGATTGGAATAATGTTTCAGTTTTGTTTCACTCTAGCAACATTGTTAATAGAAATATTCTTGAGTCGGCTATAATTCAACTTACAAATAACCTTAACATGAGTAAAGGTCTGTTTCAACTTGATCCCGTTGCTCTGAATTCCTTCAGAATGGATTTAAACAAAAAGGGCAGGTTGTTAAATCTTTGGTAAAAAATTTGTTTTTGTCTGTTGTTTCCCTTACAATTTTATTTTTCAATTTTTTGCTGTATGCGTGTATGTGTATGTATGTATGTGTATGTGAGTATGTGTGTGGTCATTGCAGTTAAATGTGTTTGTATGTATATGTGTGTATATGTATGTATGTATGTGTGTATATGTATGTATGTATGTATGTATGCAGTTAAATATATATATATATATATATATATATATATATATATATATATATATATATATATGTATATGTGTATGTACCTTACCTTACCTTACAACCTCACAAAGGTTCTGCGGGATGATTTCTCATTTCGTGAAGGTCAAGCTTGTATATATATATATATATATGTGTGTGTGTGTGTGTGTGTGTTTGTATATATGTGTGTATATGTATATATATATTTGGTTATGTGGGTATACATGTGTACGTGTATTATTTGTAATTTTTTCAATTTATATTTATTTTTATTTCTTTATTCTTTTGCGACCTACCGTTTTCTCAGACAATAATTATAAAAACAAATTTGGTAATTTTTTTTCCCTTATGCATATATATATATATATATTATATTCTGTATGTATTGCGTTTATATTTCGTATATATACCGTATATATGTTGTATATATATTTATTGTTCTTTATATATCATCTAGGCATCATTTTGTTTTCCAATTTATATTTACTTGTACTTTTTTATTCGTTTGTGACTATAATATGCATATGTGGTAATTGTTCCCTTATAAATTGGTGTGCCTCTCTTAAAATTTATCTTTCAATTTATTATTATTATTTTTTATTTTTTTAATAATTAATTTTTTTTTTTTTTTTTGGTTTATTTCTTTATTTTTTTGACATATATATCAATTTGGCAGCATCTATTAAATCGATTGTAAAACTTCCCTCTTGAGCTTGAATTGGTAGACTCCACTTACAATATTTATATTTATTTTTATTTCTTTATTCTTTTGTGACCTGTTCCATAAAAAGCCATTTGAATTTATATTGAAGGTCGGCCAAAGTGCTAAAAGTGTCTTTATATATATATATATATATATATATATATATGTATATAATATATATATATATATATATATGTATGTATGTATATTTATGGTTTTTTTTTTATTTGCCTGTTTATTTCTTTATGATTATTTAGGCTGTGACATATATATCACTAAGGCACTATTTTGTAATAATTTTTTCTCAATTTATATTTATATTATTTTTATTTCTTTATTCTTCTGTGACCATATAAATGTTGGCTCCTCCCACAATTTTTTTCTATGCTTACTATATATATGTAATATATGTATATATATATATATATATATGTATATATATGTGAATATGTATGTATGTATGTTTATTTTTGTACCTATATATTGCCTTGATCTGTCCTTTCACTCCAGTGTCCTGAGGATGTCATTAGACGAAAGCGCTTGAGCACCCCTTTGTGTTTCTTTTTTCCTTCGTGGTTTTATTCATCATATATATATATATATGAAGGAATTAGCGGGTTTTACATTGATATAAAATAATTTAAAAGAATAATTATCAGAATTGGGAGAGGCTGAGTTAATTAATACAATTTGACGTGATTGCTAATTATAAATTTTTGACCTTTTGTGAACGTTTCTTGCACTAATTTTTATAGTTTTCAGAATTTTTTTAGATGAACTTTTTTCTGGAACTGTACATATATATATATAGGCTTTAACACTTCGATTGCTTCCGCCCGAATTGCTCATTCTGACGAATGTAAAACTTTTCACCCCCATCCCTAGACCTACTTTTTAACGTGGATGTGTGTGTATATATATAATATATATATATATATATAAAAGTGAGAGAGAGCGCGCGAGAGATCCCTGCTAGGCCACTCTGGGTACCTATTTATCTACCAATCGTGGAAGGATGTTTACACTCCACCTTATCCCTACAGTTTAACGCGCCGCCACCGGGTCTCGAACCCGCCTACACTCCATCTTAGACCTACAGTTTAACACGGATCATTAGGCTACCCTGGCTACCAACCGTGGAAAGACGCGCCGCCGCCGGTCTCAAGCCCGACGCATATAATCGATTGTGCGTAATATTTTATGGGCGTATAGACGGGTGTGTACGTGCCAAAACGAAGTATACACTGTGCCAACTGGCTGATTAGGGGCCTATAAGACAACGGCCGCTCGGCTGAAGTCTTAATATGCGCTTCGCTCCTGTCAAGCGAACACCTCTCTTCCCCTCTCTCCTTCTCTCTCTTTCTCTTGTGGGATAACTCCGCCTCCAAGTTGCATAACCCTTCCTGCTCTTGCAACAACCCCCTCCTCCTTTGCGGGGTGCCTTGCAACAAGGGGAGGTTGGCACTGGCACTGGTGCCAAGGGGGGTGGCACTCTTGCAAACATCAATCAACATTTGCAATTGCATTGCACTCTCTCCTTTTGCGCCCATACTACTGTGCTCATCTGGTACCGTCCTCAGCCAGGCATCTAGTCTTCTCTTGAAGACTTCAACGTTTACCCCCATTAACGTTTCTGGGTCCTTTGGAAGCTGGCTAAAAAGTCTTGTCCCCCTGACAACCAAGCTATTTTCCTTCAGCGTTAAGTTGGGAACTTCATTTGGTTTTCTAAAGCTGTGACGTTAATACGTATTATAATGTGATGTTGTTACTATTTTTTGTGTGCACAAGTTTCGCTAAACTAGTGAACATACGGTAAATTTTAATCCATTCAAGCTGTTCTTATACTGTAATGTGCTGCAATGATTTTTGTGGACTAAACAACGCAGATAAGCTGTTTTATAATGTGAAACACGGCAATTTTTTTTAATATCTTTTCAATTGTAAAATTTATTTACTCAATTTTAAATGAAATGTACGTTTACCACCAGGCGCGAAGAGATAAACTTTTCAAACGAATATGCTTTAAATCCGCGACCATCTATTTTCAAAATCTCTTGGTTGCCAAGTTTTTACGCATGCGACAATGAAATGTGTGTGTATATATATATATATATATATATATATATATATAGTGTTAATAACATCATTTTAAGTTAGCCGTCCGCATAAATTTGATTTTCGAAAACATGCGTGTTTTTCATATTCAGTTTTAATAACAATAGTTGAATCTAATTTGCTGCATAATTATCTTCTTTCAATTCAATGGTGATTTATATATTTAATTTTTTACTATAGCAGTGAAACGCTATAGAGGGTTCTAAGTTCTCAAACATAAATAACGAGGCCGTAATTCTAGATAATGCGTAAGTGAAACATCAACATTTTTTTTTTAATCTAATTCAATCCCGAACAGATAGAGATTGTTTCTTATACGATAATTTATAATGATTCAAATTAACGACGTGACCAATATATATATATATATATATATATATATATATATATATATATATATATATATATATATATATATATATATTAAGGTAGGTTGATTTTCCGCATTTTTTTAGATATCGACTTTGGACTAGTCGAGATAGTCAGGGCTTAATATGATAATAACTGACAAAAATTTCAGATCCCTAGCTTTAACCGTTTTTTGAGGAAACCGTTTCAAAAATCGTCAAAAAATCGTACCGAAAAATACCGCATTTTCGCAATTTTCGGCCGAAAAAATCATGCTATTTTCATAAAAAAATCCTGAAAAAAGTTACAATTTTATTGAAAAAAAGTAAAAAAAACATGTACAGAGTCAAATAGACACATTTAGATCCCAAGATCATCATAATTTTCACTGTAAGAGCCCTTAGAAGCAAAGGAAGGCCTCATCTGGCGGCTTAGGGCTTTGGCCAGAATGTGTTTGTGCCTTGATTCGAGTCCATAAACAGTATGGGAAGCTTCAGATGTCAGCTTCACGGCCCTTTCAACACTCTGAGAATGTGAAGGCAGATCAGGCAGCTCCAGCTTGGTGCCATTCAGCAATGCTTCTTGAAGCTCCTGGTCAGAAAAGTCTTCTGTGAGAGCAGGTTCACAGATGCCACTTTGAGAAAGGTTGATTAGTTCTGACCAGTGGGTAGCTTCAATGTTGATGGCTGTGATCTTCTTCAGCCTCTTCTTGGCTGGCTTCCCACTTCTGAAAGAATAATAATTAATTTATTTTTTATTCCAGTTTAAGATTTAATCCCTATTAGTCTCAGAATTGCTGATTTAATTAAACTTAAATTAAAAAAAAAAAACCCGAGTTCTATAAATCCCCATAATCGAATTTTTTTTCAGAAAGAAGGTAAGATTATTTCCATTATCAGAGGGGAGGGGGGAATTGGGATAAGAAAATGTGAAAAAAAATTCGATTATGGGGATTTATAGAACTCGGGCCTTTTTTTTATTAAATAAATCCCCATAATCAAATTTTTTTTTCACATTTTTTAAATTAATAAATGCTTACCTGATGGACAGAATTTTCTTGAGAGCAGCTTCTCTCACTTCCAAGTCATCAGACTTCATCATGGAGTACAGCACATTCTCGGGCAGCAAGGCAAAAGCATTGTACTTCAGGTTCTTGAAAGCAACACCCTGGATTTCTTCAGACTGCTGCTTGATCCTCTGGATCATGTTGAAGATGTACAGCTGCTGATTGTGGAACTTGCTGTCCCTTTTGATCTCAAACCAACTGACTGCATACACTTCCACAATGAACTTGATGGCCTGGTAAAGCTTATCCTGTAGTTCTGGAGGGTAAGCACCTCTGGTCCACAGACACATCAATCTAATTGCCAAAGTCAACCATCTTGCATGGTTTAATGGTCCAATTTTCCAGGCAGCAAATCTTGGGTTGACTTTGCCCCTGGAAATTCCAAGCACATACTCCAAAAGAAGCCTCTGGTCGCTACTGAGATCATTCAGTGTCTCCTCAGCAAATTCCATGTCATCCAGGGGGCCACTGAGTTTGGTGAATTCCACTTGTGGCAGATCTTGGTAGTCAATTTCACAGAGTTTTCCCAGCGGACCAGTGAAAGCAGTGGGACTTTTGGTACTGCCATCAAGATGCTTGAAAACAGCTCTGAAAGGAAGCTCATTCTGATGGAGTGAACAGCCAATGGTGTGCAATTTCCGCTCAATTTTATTTTCCAGAGCTGTTACAAGGCCTCCCTCCCAGCCAGTGTTTGTATTTGTGTTGTCAAGGAGGACAGCTTTCAGGGTATGAACACTGTTAAACTCCTCCAAGACACTAGCAACTTCTTCACCAAGAAGAACTCCAGTCGCACCTTTAATTGGGATGACTCTGTGAGTAAGATATGTTCCACTTTCAGTTCCCGGCTCCTTTGTGAAAGTCAAATGGTGCTCTTGTCCCTTTCCTTTCTTCAGCTTAGTCTCCCCATTTTCATCCTTAACTTCTCTGTACAGCAAAGTGTCCTTGTCAACTTTCCCATCAACCCCAATACAGACTAACTTTTCCAGACCCTCATTGTGCTTTTCATCACTTTTCACTTTCATTCTAGCTTTTTCCCTGTCCATTTTCGATTTATCAACTATTATCTGTTTCACATCAAGGCCAGGCTTAAGCAGGTCCATAGCTTGTAAGTCCAGGAGGAAGGCATTAGCAAGACTTGCCCCAAGATTGGAAGAAACATCACCCCTGATCAGTTCCATGGCATATCTGGGGGTTTTCAAAAAGCTGTAACCTCCACTTGGGTGCCTCCTTGGCTTGAACTCTTCAGCTTCACCACCAGATGGCTGAAATGAAAATAAAAAATAAATTACTAAAGCGAAAATGGGGGAAAATAGGGGAAAAAGTAGGGAAAAATATGGGTAAAAATCGACGAAAATGGGCGGAAATAAGAATAAATTACTTAAACGAAAATGGGGGGAAAAAGTGGGAAAATAGGGGGAAAAATGGGTAAAAATTCAGGTAAAAAGTCGGCGAAAATGGGCGAAAAAAAGAATAAATTACTAAAGCGAAAATGGGGGAAAAAAGGGGGGAAATAGGGACAAAAAGTAGGGATAAATTTGGGTAAAAATGGGATAAGATATAAGAAAAAAAATATATTACCTCTCCTGATTCTCCTGAGCTGGATTCAAAAGAAATATCTTGTGAAGGTGTGGAGGCAAAAGTGGCCAAATCCACTTCCTGCTGCTGTTGAATCTGGCTCTGTAATCTTTCTGCTTCAGCTGCAGCCCTCTGGTCTCTCTTCACAGCAGCTTTATCCACAGATCCCAGCTGGAAAGAGCCCTTGGGTCCTATTTTGGCCCTCTGATCTCTCAAGTATTCCCTCTCCTCTACTGGAACCTGAAATATTAAAGTATATTAAATAGCGGATCTAAAATAAGAGATAAAATCCTGAAAAAAAATTGATTATTAATTTCTATTACCAGGGGGGGGGGAAGGAAGATTACAGGAGGAAAATGCGGATATTTTTCAATTACAAGCATTGAATTTCCTTCCATTTAAAAGGCACCTAATCGCACTAAGTTAGGCCAGTTAAAAGTTAAAAAAATAATAGCATTACCTTCTTACTGGGAGGACAAGTGCAGATTATGTGCTGTGTTTGACAATTTTCTTTCTTGCACTTCACAGCATTGTCATCACAGGGACGAACAGGTAGCTTACAGGTGCAAGCAGAAATGTCAAAAAGTTTATCCAGCTTTTCCTCCAGATTCTGCTCCTGGACTGTAGAAAGAGATTTCCTGTTTATCTCTTTTGCTTTCTTGAAGCACACTTTATCCACCAATTTCACTACATAATATTCCTCATACAGGGGCAGCCGCGGGTTCACTGCCTGCCAGATCTCAATCACATCCTTTGCTATCATTTTAGCAATATCATAGTCTTTCAAGTCCGGGTGGCTGTTTTGGAGGAAATAACTGTACTGAATAACTTGGCGGAGGGTAGGAGGCTCTGTTTTATCCAAAGGGGAAGGCTGGCCACTGAATTTTTTGGCACTATCACTTCGAGTTAACACTGCAGACTTCCGTTTTTTACCCATTTTTATGAAATATCTGAAAATAAACACAATTAAATGAACGCATCATAAAATAACTTAATTTAATACACATTTTATAGGTAAATATCATTAAAAAATACAAAATAATACACTAATAAACATCTATAATGCATTTACAATAAGTTTCAAGCATCGTTTTGTTAAAAAAGCCGAATTTTAATTGATTATTTTGATGAAATAAGGTCCTATATTTTGTTTGTTTACATTAAGCAAATGCCGCGCGCGCGATTTTACGCGTAAAATTCGGCAATTTTACAACTTAAAAATAATTAACAATCCTCAAAAAATACAATCATTTCCACAAATATGAGTTGGTGCAACGTTTTTTAGACATTAATACCTTTCTATCTAGACTAGTCCAAGATCACAGTTCCAAAATCAACCTACCCTAATATATATATAATATATAAATGAGTTATACCCACTGAGAGGTTCTTCAGACCGTATACTATCATATGGTAATGGATGAATTGCAGAAACGCCAATGTTCGTATGGTCGAAAGTCTTGCGAAAAATAATGCGTTATCTCTGTCCGAAGGTCGCACAACTTTCAACGAGTTTTCTGACGATTAAAAAAAATGGCGCTTGTGCTACTTTTGCTTCGGAAGACCTCATATATATATATATATATATATATATATATATATATAAGTGAATGTTCGCATTTTTACATAATCGGGAATGGGTTTCAGTACTATGAGAACAATGCGGGTTCACAGATCCTGCAGGTCTGTAATTCTTGTTTTGTTAACCTCAGCCTTTATAAAGCCCCACGCAAAGAACTAATGATGTTAAATCCAGAGATCATGCTGCCCAAAGACATATGTCCACTCTTCTAAAGGTTTATGTATGTGCATGAGTCTGGGCAGTGGTCAGCAGCAATATTAAACGCATATATATTATTTCGCTCTATATATTCATTTATTGTTATACCTGTGCCGACATCGTTACATCCACTGATGCCATGATTTAAATTATTTTACGCGCGGGCAGTAGTATAGCCGCAAAAGGGGAGAGTGCAAGAATGTTGCAAGTTATTATGTAATGTTGCAAAGGGGGTGGGGGTTGTTGCAAGGGGTGGGGTTGTTGCAAAGGGGGTGGGGGTTGTTGCAAAGGGGGGGTTGCAAAAAAATAAAAAAATAAAAAAAAATAAAAAAAAGGAAAAAAGAAAGAAAAAAGAAAAAAAAGAGTACTGGCCTTTGTTGCCAACCGTGATTGCAAGGGGCATGCAACTTGGGGGCGGAGTTCTCCCCCAAGCTATTCCCCCCAAAGGACCAGAAAGAAGGAGGAGAGAAAGGAGGAGAGGTGTTCACCTGGCAGGAGCCAAGTGCATATTAAGACTTCAGCCGAGTAGGCGTTGTTTTATAGGCTCCTAATCAGCCAGAATCAGCCAGTTGGCTGAGCCAAGGGGTAGGGGTACACCTGAAGGAGAGAGAGACACCTGAAGGAGAGAGAGAGACACCTGAAGGAGAGAGAGGAGTTCTCCCCCAAGTTATTTTCGTTTTCCTAACCTAAGAGGCCTCTAAGGGGTTTTACCAAAGGGTCAGAAAGAGAAGGACCAGAGGTCCTTGCTCGGCTGGGAGCCGAGCTTGAATGATTCTTTCATCAGCTTCTCGGTCTTTTATAAACCTCTATTCTGGCTGAGTTGCCAGATAGCGCAATGTATTCAGTTGCCAGATAGCGCCATGTGTCCCAGAAAACCATATATTAATCATCCATTGTGTACCACAATATATATGACGGTAGTTAATCCAATTAAATTCTGTTTATTAAATAAGTAATTTTTACACACTCAATCTTTATTATTATTAAACCTGGAATTGCATACCTTTCCATTTTTTTTTTGCAATAATCGGATTGTTCTTGCTAGATATATATTATTATGCATCATTTTAATGAGAAAGAAATGTACTTTAATATTATGTTTATTAAATTCTCCTAAAATAATTATATAAGACCAAAGTAATGGTCTGACGTTGGAAGAAAAAAAAGTAGAGAGAAGTTTAGTCTTGGAGGCTTCTTAGCAAGACAAGTCTCCCATCAAAATTAGTTTTCTTTACTTACTTTAGCTTCAAATTTTATGGGTAACTTGCATATCTGAAAAGAAAATGAGTTTCACTGCCTCAATGAATCATTACACACGATGTCAGTATCACTCACTTCAAGACATTATTGTATAGAAATAAGGTAACACAAGTGCTACAAGAAATAAATAAAAGAAGTACCCACAAACAAATCTGTAGTGAAACCAAAAAAAAAGCAAAACAGGCCGCGTGACCCTGAACATTTTAATGAGAAAGAAATGTACTTTAATATTATGTTTATTAAATTCTCCTAAAATAATTATATAAGACCAAAGTAATGGTCTGACGTTGGGATGAATCCAATTAAATTCTGTTTATCAAATAAATAATTTTACACACTCAATTTTCATTATAAACATTCGAATATCAGTGGGGAAAAACGAACGGAAATGAAAATTTATGAAACAATTCAAAACAGACGATCGTCATTCCCCAAACCCGTATATATATATATATATATATATATATATATATATATATAATATCTAAGTTGTATCATTATGTAGAACATTACAGTATTCGCATGAAGGAAGGAGAGGTTGCAACCTCTACTTGAATAAATGTATTTACTTAAACTGCACATAGATTATTCTCAAATCACTATTTCATCTTATCTCATAAATAGGGTTTCGTCGTGGTCAATGGGGTTCCCCCCAATCCCTGATAAGTATCCCTTCACTCCGTACGAGACGAAAATTTATGAAACACACGAGCCTCATTCCATGCGAAAAAAATTCAAAAAATACGAGAATTTGCGAAAATTCATTTAAAAGTTGAAATTAACCAAAACACAATCCGCTAGAGGAAAGGAATTCCGAGAATCTGCCCAACTCGATTGACCATAATTTACCTTTCTACCAGTCAAATCGATCAAAACCTCACATCACTCCGACTCTTAGAAATACACACAATTATATTAAATAGCAATCAGCGAAAGAAATAAGGTAGGCATACCTGAATGTACTAATAATTATATATATATATATATATATATATATATATATATATATATATATATATATATATATATAGAAAGAGAGCGAGAGTTTTGTTCAAATAAAGGAATCCAAATATTATTTCCATTTACTCAGTTTTTCCCAAAATATTATTTAAAATTAAGTGTACAAATTTAAATTTACTTTCTTTTTCCAGGTTAACTATACCCACAATTATAATAAATAATAATCGAAAAATGGCAGTTTGTTTCTAGTGAGAAAGGAAAGCCAATGCTCTTAGTGAATGGATTTTTATATGTAAGAGACCTAACCTAACCTAACCTACGAAATACATCTCGTCAGGGAGTCGTTGCTTACTCTTCCACATTTCAACATAACAGGATTATTGAACCGGATTTAAAATAACAGGATCATTTGACCCGAGGCAGTAGTATGCCCGAAAAACGTGTTAATGCATCATTTGACGAGTCAGTAGTATGACCGAAAAGCATGTTAATGCATCATTTGACCCCGAGTCAGTAGTATGACTGAAAAGCATGTTAATGCATCATTTGACGAGTCAGTAGTATGACCGAAAAGCATGTTAATGCATCATTTGAAACGAGTCAGCAGTATGACCGAAAAGCATGCATGATTTTCTCTTTAGTAATAATAACTAGCTCGAAGAGTGACAACGGATAAAGTTTTCACATCACTTTAGGCCCACAGTTTAATGTGGAAACCGAATGCTATTTTAAAAATATAATTAGGATATAATTTCTTTATTATAAAATAAGTTAGCAATTATGTTAACACAAGAAAACAATACTATTAACTTGTAAGTAAAAATATAATATAAGGGACTACCATAGAAATGTAAGTGCCTATGATTGAAGAAACACGATTTTATATATATGTTACTCATCCGGTCCCGTTATAGCGGATTGGTACACGTCATAGCTCCACCCAGCTACATCGGCAGCCAATCACTACGAACATCTGGTCTTTTGGGCGGAGCTTGGCGATTGTGCATATAAAAGGGGATATTTTTCAGTTGGGAGTAACAGTAGCTATTTTCGCGTCAGTGATTAATCATTCCCTCCACCATGGACCTGTACGTCTCCCCAGACTTGTATGAAGAAAGTGACGCTGCAGCATTAACGACAATTTGTCTTTTTAATGCGATTGACCCTGATGAATTATTCCCAGCGCAAACCGTAGAAGATATTTGCAGTGATGCTCCTTACAATCCGGCGCAAGGGACTACCATAGAAATGTAAGTGTCTATAATTCGATTTTATATATATATGGAGAGTTGTAGTATCTCGTCAAATAGATACTATCCAAAAAATTTTTATGTCAATCAATGTTATTTGATTATCCCCATTATGCTAAAATCGAATTTTTTTTATGGCAATCAATGTTATTCCTCGAACCAAAGATATCTTCACATAATGGGGATCTGTCTGTATACTCTGTATATGTTTTAAAGGAATGAACATTATTCCTTTAAGGTCCGATGAGGATTTGACACGTGTTATACAATCTTTTGAAGAATCTCGGAATACGGGGGGTATACTGAACAGTCAGCAATGTCACACATCCTCCACCATGGACCTGTACGTCTCCCCGGAATTGTATGAAGAAAGTGATACTGCAGCATTAACCGCAATTAATCTTTTCAATGCGATTGACCGTGGCGAATTATTTCCAACGCAAACCGTTGAAGATATTTGCAGTGACGCTCCTTACAATCCGACGCATGGGACTACCATAGAAATGTAAGTGTCTATAATTCGTTTTTATATATACAGGGCGTCCCAAAAAAATGCATACACACTTTAACAGCTGATAGCTCAATTGATGTTTCTTTCTTTCCAAGCTAAACCCATTAGAATTAATAATGGCAGTCAGACTAAGCTTTGAACAAAGGAAATTCATTCTAAAATGCTACTGGAAGTGTGAAAACGCAGTTGAAATGCAAAGACAGTTTAGGAGGGAGTTTCAAACAGATCCACCAACGCGACTTACCATCACTCGAATTAGAGATAAGTTTGAAGCCGATGGAACTGTTCAGAATGTCCACAAGAAGCGTTCCGGAAGACCACGGACATCGACAAGCCCCACAAAGCAAGAAAGAGTACTGGAAACGTATCACCAAAGTCCAAGAAAATCTGTGCGGCAAGCGAGTCGTGAGGTAGGAATTTCAGAATCGTCTGTCCAACGCATTTTGAAGCGCTGTCAATGGAAAAGTTACATTCCAAGATTAGTCCATGCTATTAATGAAGATGATCCGGACCGAAGAGTGGAGTATTGCGAGTGGTACTTGGCACGATGTGGATGTGGATTGGACGAAGGGGTTTCGTAGAATACCCTCCGCGTTCACCAGACCTCACACCACTAGACTTTTTTTATGGGGATACATAAAAGACAAAGTCTACGCTATAAAACCTGCAACAGTCGCTGAATTGAGAGCAGCCATTGAACGAGAATGCACACAAATACCAAACGAAATGTTTCGTGATGTTTGCGATTCCATTGCTTCGCGTTATCAGCAGTGCCTGGACCAGAACGGACGTCAGTTTGAAAACAGGCGTTGACAAAACAATTAAATAATGTCTGTAGATTCTATTACATTTTGAAAATGAAATGTATTTTAATAAACACTGCCTTTATAATTATTTAAAGTGTGTATACATTTTTTTGGGACGCACTGTATATGGAGAGTTGTAGTATCTCATCAAATAGATACTCGCCAAAATTTTTTTATGTCAATCAATGTTATTTGGTTATCCCCATTATGCTAAAATCGAAATTTTTTATGGCATTCAATGTTATTCCTCGAACCAAAGATATCTTCACATAATGGGGATCTGTCTGTATACTCTGTATATGTTTTAAAAGAATGAACATTACTCCTTTAAGGTCCGATGAGGATTTGACACGTGTTATACAATCTTTTGAAGAATCTCGGAATAGGGAGGATATACTGATCAGTCAACAATGTCACACCGAAATAATGTAAGTGTTTTTCGATCTTTTTGGGATAAGAAGACAATATATTTTCATAAATTTATTAAATGAAAGAAATCAGTACAATAAACAACTACAGAATATATCGTTACAAATATACGAACAAAAACATTATAATATACAACGAGTACGTACAATTGGAAAACGGTTTTTTATCTGTCTGCATACCATTTCATCGTTTCGGCGAGTGTGACACGGGTCAAATAAATTTAAAAAATTTATAAATTCTTTATCATTTGACATATGCATGAGAAATGAGACGCAGTACATTCCGCAAACATTAGTAAAATATCCTTGCATGCGAAATGGGGTCCATACAACTTCGGGAATATGTAACTGAGCGAGAAATTTTACAATAATAGGGTCACTCCAGGGTTGAGTACCGAGTGAATCAAAATAGTACAGGCGCTGTCTATTTTTAAAATAGACAGCGATCCAGTGAATCCCTTCATTACCGATGATGTCTGTGTTCACAATAAGACTACCGCATTCTCGCGTACTTGGCAAACTCAATGTTTCATTCTTCGCAAACACGCCGATAAATTTGGAACGTGTGACTCGCTCCATTACTTTCTGAAGTGTATTAGCATCCATTTTAAAAGTCAGTGATAACGCTCCTAAATCTATCTACTTCTATTAGGGCTTGCGATTCGAGATATACTAGTACACTAATAGGAGCGTCTATAGGCTTGGCGAATTCCAGCCGCACTGAGATGTTTCCGCTCTGCTGTGGGGTTAAATGGGTATTTACGCTAGCAGATAAGTCAGGTGTAATGTCAAACGGGTAAAGGTTAAATTGATCAATGAATTCTTCCTGCGTTACCCCATTACCAAGCTCATCACAATCACCTGCAATATGGGTCAGATTACTATAGGCTCTGGCACAAAGAGGTAACACAGCGTCTGATGAATAGTCCGTACCCATTGTTCCACCCAAAGCAGTGCCATTAACGTATGGAGTTATATTTTTAAGTCCGAAATTCTCGAATTTAAAGGCACTCTTTCTATATTTTCCATTCACCGAAGCGTGGTCCTGCATGCCGATTAATATCCTTTTAGGAAGATTTCCCAGGGCAATGTTTTCTATCTGCTTCGATGCCAACCCTGCAGGAACCGTATATAGTTTGATCTGCACTCTGTTAATAGGATATTTCACTGTAGCGTTTAGTAAATTTTTCTCAATTTCTAGTTGTTTTGGTGAACTTAATTTCACTCGCCGTACGCGGAGGTATGTGTCCATAATGTGAACCACAACGGGCTTTGCACCCTCCTCTTGATCCGCAGCCAGATTTAAGCAGATCTCAGGACTCGTGCGGGTGAGCTTTATTTTCATATCCACCCCGTTGACAAGCAACTTCTCCTGGAAAGTGAAATCTGTGTGCAACCGTCCAAAACACTCGTATATTTTCTTTTTAGAATTTTTAAATTTGTCCTTTATACTATTTTCATCTTTAGTTTGATAATATCCCTCCGCACTTAAAAAGGTAGCCTTCGCTTCTTTGGAAAAGTTGAGGACATTTTCCAGATAGGCTCGTAGTTGATAGTACCCCGTGCCTGCCGATATGTTGGTCTGATTTAAATATACGTCACACTGGTTGAATATGGAGTGCAGAAAGTTTGTTTCAGGGTATACAGCATATTTGTCATCGCAGACCGTTCCATCAGAATGGGCTATACGTAGCTAGCTAGCGTACATGTGCACACAGCTTGGATCAAAAAAGTAAGGGCCTGAGCTGGGTATCACGAATTCTATAGGTGCACTCGGGGAACTAATTGTGTTTAAAGGGTTAATTGTAATAAAGTCACTGTGCTCAATAGAAACTTGGGTTGGCGGGAGCTCAAAAAGGGACAGCTCCGATTTACAGCATTGTGAACTACATGGGTGGATGAAGCGTGCCATGGCGAAATAGTGACTCCTCTCTCGGCAAGTGGTAAACAGACTATGATTCATGAGATCAATGTCCTTAGCTTATATCAGTCAAAAAAGTGGTCAACCATAGGTTTCATTCGCTTACAGCACTTCTTTTTTGATAGCCTTTTACGTTTAATACCACGTGACCCCTTCTTCTTCTTCCGGGGAGCCCGCTTCTTCCCGCCACCACGCATTTTTCTCTTTGCATCTTTGATGATTTCGTCCCGTGTACGACGCTTTAAATGTTTTTTTAGGGCCTCTTTAGGTTTAGCCCCGGCCAATATGTCTTCTGCAGTGTTAATACCTGATTGTAGCGCTTTCCTTCCAAGGTATCTGGCACCCCTCTTCAGCAAAGGAACAGCCGTACGTAGTATGGATGAAAAAATGGACCCAAGTCCACTACCGCGCTGGTATCGCATCCCTCGATAGACGGTGAAAGGCTTTCTATCCATTATAACTCAGTGCGTCGAAAGTGTAGCTTCACTGTTAAGCTCCCGTTACCGAATGGGAAGTTTTCGCCCTCAATCGTTCTTATATATATTGTGATATTGGTTATTAAATTAGTTGCGACATTCACATAATGGGGTCTGTCATATGTAATACTCAAACTCCTTCCTCTATGGTTGGGGATGTGAGCAATGCGCAGCAGGCGTGCCTGGGTATCCCCAACAAACTGGTGCTCCACTATATTACTGTAAATATAGCACATGTCTGGGGACCTTTCAGCCAATTTCTCCATCTTCAACTGATACATTAATCTGGACAAGTCATGCTGTGTCTCGTGAAATGTGTATCTTTGGAAGACTGCGCTATAGCGGCCATTGGCTAGAATTTGGAAATTTCTATGGTCTTTAATACGTCTGTTAGTCTTTGATTTTAGGATTAGTGTATGTGCAGGGTTGTTTACGATTTCGTGTACTAAATCATTCGTAAGGTTTGAGTTTCTTAAACTTACGTTTAAGCCTCTCACAACATCCTCGACCGAACCATATTGACCCGGCCCTAGTCTTACTTCTGTACTGTAATACCGTGCAATCTTAGTCCGAGCGATGCGCATAGTTTCATCCATAGCTACCCCAGCTTTTTCACACTCGTCAATGTCTCTAAGAATCGTAAAAACGGTTTCTTTATGTTCAATATTTAAAAAGACGGTGTCCAGCTGAATTTCGCATATCCCCACCTCATACGAATCACGACCCAATTCAATGTGCCCATGGAGTTCTGTTACAAAGTTGGCTAGTGTGTTGTTAGTGTGTACAGACAGGACGAGGAGGACGGGAGTGTGACGTAGAAATGGTTAGGAGCCATGTTGCATACTATTTAAGCTTCATTATTGCATCAGCTTTTATATAGGTGTTGAAGCTTCTGGGTACCCTAGCCATTTCACCAGGTACATTTTTCTCCTTCCTGAACCTTTGCTTCCTAAAATTTTCTCAATTTTAAACACATTTTTTTCTAAATTAAACGCAACTTTCTGCAATTCCTCGCGGTAAAAGCCTCCTGAGATTTCTTCCCCATTCAAATCTTCAATGTAATACATCATTATCTCACCTTTAGGTCTCACAGCCCTAACTTTAAAAATCTCGCGTGTCCATCCTTGCTCAAAACCCTTTGCGAATTTATTCCCCGAACGCGACAGCCTTACATAATCATTGATTTTGAAGCGCGCAGAGTGTGGTGGTGGTGGTGGTGATCCATCTCTTCTCGTTAGGTGTTGTCCCAATCGTGCGATGGTGTGAGCGGTTGTAGGATGACGCCAATGATTCCAGAATGTCTAGAAATCTGTATGTGTTTTTATGTGTAAAATAACGGTGCATGCGTTCCTTTATGGTGCGCTGAACTCTTTCAGCTAAAGAAGCCTTATGTATAGAATTGGTTGTGTAATAGCTGATATTAAACTCTGTCAACATGTTCTGAAAAGCACGGCCTATAAATTCCTTCCCCATATCCGTACAAAAATAGCCAGGAACCCTGTTTTCTTTTAACATTAGCGTTTTGGTGGCTTTAGCAACTGTTTCAGGTGATTTATTTTTCAGAGGAACTAGCCACAGATATCTAGAGAATACGTCTATTATGAATAGAATGTAGCGGTAACCATCGTTATACACAGAATATCTTTGCATGTCTGTTAAATCTGCTTGCCAAATAGAATCAATCGAGGAAGCCGTTGTCTTGGCTGTTTTAAACCTTTTTCTCACAGGCTTATGAAGCGTATAAGCGTCCTGCTCCCTCAAAAATCTTTCAACATCTTTTTTTCCTACTCCGTAAACACTTCTGTACAGTCTATCTACGCCGCCGTAAGAGGATGGGTAGAAATGTCATAATAGCGTTTAGTTATACGTTAGCCATTTTGCGTATTTTAGAGGCACGTGGGTAGGGATGGTTTAACCTCTTCTTGCTCCTCTTCAAAGGTGTTACCGCTGGGGTGACGACGCCTTCAATTGTGTCACAGGCGTTGCATGCTCCAGTCTTTTAACCTGTTCAGATTTCTATCACGTTTTAGGGACATTTATTTGCTGTAGTCTTGCTTTAATATGCTTCCATCCTGATGGTGATGGCCTATCCCACTTTCCCACCAGATCATGGACAATGCCTACGATATTCGATCCCTGTACCTTTGATCTTCCACAATGATCTCCCCTGTATCGGTCCATTGTATGGCGGGATCCTCATTCAATAGATTATAAAGACTTAAGCCTTTACTCTCAAATGTAAGTGGGAGGGTATTTTTTAATACATGTTCGATATGTTGTGGCTAATCTTTTGGTTGGTCAGCTGTATCGTCGGGCTCAGATCCTATGTCGCCATGTCCATCGTCCCCCGTGCTGTGCCTAATAACCACAGGAATCTCTGTAGGGCTCTTATAATTTTCGTACTCGTGAAGAAATTTCTGCAGAGCTTCTTGGTATAAGATTCTTTTCCTCATCAGGTGTTTTTTCACTGTTTAATAGGGCTAACAATTCGCTTTCCATTCTTTTAAGTCTGCTTTTACGGGATCTAGATACGTGTCTGGATTCCTTTGCAGTGAAGCGTACACCTCGTGGGGAATCACTACCACTTTCTTCATTATATTAATCTAGTCAGTAAAGGACCCAAAACTGAAAATGATGGGAGAAATGACCCTCCTGTTTTGTACAATAATTCGTTTTTTCTTCGCTACAGTTTGGCTTTTACGAGCGAGTGCACGTATTATGTTCTTGTAGCGGCGTAGGCGAGCCTTCTGATGGGTTCTCATGATACATTGCAATTTATAACGTTAAGACAGATTTCACAGATGCATTTTAAAAAGTCGCATCGATATTTTTAATAAACATCTGCTGCAATGCCCGGGGCAGTCGATGATAGATTTTTATTAATTCACGGTATTTCTTTAGTCTCTTTGTCATTCTGGAATATACACCGCTTCAGGCTCGTTTGGAAATATTCGTTCGCAGAAGCACTCTAAACGTGTTTCGCGGATGAAGGTCGCAAAGCAAATAACCGTAACGCGTGCTTGTAGCTTCTTTATAAACTTCCAAAAACTCCTTACGCTGATTCGGGAACATTTGATTGGCTAATACCCCAATTTGTGATACATCTCTACGTTGCGCGAATAAGACTAGATATTGCATATTTAACGACACATCGCGCATGTATCTATTTTTGAAAAATAGATTCTGATTGATGAAGAACACGCTTATGTTAAGATGGTGGGAGAATACTGTAAATGTCTCGGCAAACGTTTTATCCATCTCCAACATGAGATCGTCAATTACAATGATTGTATGTTCATTTCCCTTTAACGAATTAACGTCATATACGCGTTTGTGGAACAAAATATCATCTTGGTACTCGTTGAACACTGATTGATACGTCAAAGAGCACCATATAACTTTACGCACAAATTTCGAGAACATCTCTCCCTTTTCTTTAATGATTTTAAGCATAAACACAGTTTTACCACATCCTGTAGGTCCAGATATAATACATGTGGATGGGCTCGTGAATCTGAATTTTTCTACAGAGTCCATTTCTAACACGTCACACTCCTAAGTGGGTCATTTACAAAATATTACAAATTTTGAGTGCTGTTCCTTATATTTCTTCTCCCACAGAACCGTGAATGACGATGAGGTAGTGCAGCCCATCATTGACATTACGGATGACCTCGACGACAGTGTAGTTGTGATCTCCTCCCCTGCCAACGAACCCTCACCAGCGACACCGGTAGCACGTCCAAAGCGGAGGTATGAGAACCCCACGTCAGGTATAAAGCGCCCGAAATACGCGCCTGTTGCAGCGGTAATAGATCCCCAACCCTCAACCTCTTACGCAACAAGCCCCCCAGCAGCACCTCCCGCTAATATATCCCCTTATTCATCCGCCGCCCCCCGTTCTGTTAAGTCTACAGTAATAGAGCCCCAACCCTCAACCTCCTACGCAACAGACCCCCCAGCAGCAGCACCTTCCGCTAATATACCCCCTAATTCATATGCCGCCCCCCGTTCTGTTGAGGATGGTATAACGTTCGAATTGGTGCGATCCGCAGCCCCCACCCCAGCCTTGACTAGAAATCGGTATAGAGTCAGGGTCGACCCTAGAGTCATGTATAGCAATGGAATTGAGCGCGGGTTACGCCGGGTTGTACAGATATTATAGAGTTTGCTCTTCAGAATCGTGACGAGCGTGAAGTCAGGACGAGTCTGTCCTTTGGATTCGGGTCAGATGACGGTGATGTAGACGATTATTGGGTGATAGTGCCATTTAGACGTTTGGCGGCTGAAGATGTAGAATATATATTAGGACGTATAATGCAAGCCGCCCAAAGTAGTATAGCCTTCAATATGGACAACTTCACGGTAAATATTGACCATGTATACCGTGTTGCGGGTCATAGTGCCATACCGTATACTCTTAACTTCAATTCTCCGACTATTTACCGAAAGCATATAAACGTCGATCATGGTTGCGGCTTTATAGCAGTACTCTTAGCACGTATGTTTACTGTACAAAATACACGAACTCAAAAAATTTGGTTGCCTACAGTCGTGGAGCGTGCCCGTAAACTAGCTGTAGACTGTGAACTTGAATTTGACTGTAATATGGGTTCTGAAGAGCTGAGAAGGGTAGAACAGGAAATGAATGTCCGTTTGGGTTGGATGATCGTCGTAGGACTGTGTATGTTTTTAAAAGCTGTGTGAGAGATCGTACAAGACCCCTACTTCTTTTAGGATTGTCAGGGACAACGTATCTCCCCATCCGTAATATAAGGGGGCTTTACGCGAGTTATGACAAAAGTCGAAAATATGGGAGACATCATGATTTGTGTAAGGGGTGCCTCGAGTTTGCGGATGATATAGTGAGACATTGTAAAGAATGTCACATGGTATGTGAGCAGTGTAAAAGCACCAAATGTGAAAGCCGTGTAGTTGAAGCTGAGAAGAGAGACTGTGATGTGTGTACACGCGCATTTTTCAATAATATCTGTCTTGATTTCCATAAATCAATTGGCACGTGCAGGAAAATGAGAATCTGTGAATGTGGTATGTTTCACACAATGGATAATTGGGGGAAATTTAAGCACAAGTGTGACGTAATTCACTGTCCTACATGCCAGGAGGAATATAAGGCGGATGGAGTAAAGCATGTATGTTATATGAAAGATGCTAAGCCTAAAAATAACCCTTGTATAACTGTATACTACGATATAGAAACATATACGAACGCTGAAACCAAAGAGGTAATTCCACATTTACTTGTGAGCCAGACCATTTGTGATGAGTGTATGGGTATCGAATGTGACGAGTGCCCCAAATGTGGTAAACGGACAAACGTTTTTAAAACGAATGTCTGCGATAGTCCTGTGAAACTATTTGTGTCCTATATTGTTGAGTTAGCCGACAAGTTCAAAAAAATGACTGTGTATATTCTCACCCATAACGGGGCAAAGTTTGACACGCAGTTCCTTTATAAGGAGTTGCTTGAACACGAATCCTCTGAGATATTTACAGGTGATCCATTGAAAAGAGGCAACAAATTAATACAGATGCAGATAAGAGGCAATGTACAATTTAAAGATACTTTATTATTCACACCTTGTAAATTAGCAAAGCTACGCAAGGTGATGGGAGTAGCAGCTGAAGTTTCCAAAGGATACTTCCCTTACACTTTCCTTACCAGCGAGACTTTAAACTACGTAGGCCCACCACCCCCCAAACATTATTTTGACTGTATGGATGAACGTGAAGACTTTGATCGATACTACGACAGTTTTAATGAAAGTAACCCTTATAATATAGCTGATGAATGTGAGCGTTATTGCGTGAATGATGTGCGCGTGCTTAGAGTATGTTTCCAGGCCTTTAGAAGGATGTACATAGCCCGTTTCAAATGCGATCCACTGCAAGTCGCAACCACCATCGCATCATTATGTTTTGCGGTGTTCAAGAATAACTTCATGCCTAAAGACACCTTAGCCATTATTCACCGAAACAAACCCCGCAGTTACGGGCAAGAGGCTATTTACTGGCTCATACACCTACAGCAACAGACAGGTGTATACATAAAGCACGCCCGCAACACGGGTGAAGTACCCATTAAGATTAATGGACGTGTTTTTTGGGTTGATGGGTTAAGTGAAAACCGTGTCACTGGTGTGAAGACTGTGTACTCCTTTAACGGTTGCTGGTGGCATGGATGCCCCCGTCCTGAGTGCGGAATCACCGGAGTTATCCACGGTAGGTCTCCTGGCGACTGTCTCGCATCAACCCGCACCCGCGATCAACTTATAGGATCACAGTTCACTCACAAAGTCTTGTGGGAGCATGAATATGATGCACGGATGGAGACAGACGAGGTGTACCGTGAGGAAATAAAAACGATCAAGCGTTCAATGGTGCTGGATCCTCTCAAATGTGGTGATAGCTTGTTTGGAGGACGTACAAATCCTTTCAGACTATACTTTCCACCTACGGAGGGCGTCAAGCTCCATTACTACGATTTCTGTTCTTTATACCCATACGTGATGAAGAGCAATCCGTACCCCGTGGGCGCTCCTGAGAAATTGGTGGGACCTAGCCTACCCTCCATCAATGAATTTTCAAAAAATTTGAATGATCGTTACTTTGGGCTCTCTTTCGTAGACGTACTCCCCCCCACGCAATTTATGGATGCCGATCTTACCTGTCGTTATCGACGACAAGCTCATGTTTCCCCTGTGCGTGAAGTGCGCGGAAGAGGATAGCGGCGATTGTACCCATATACCCCACCAGCGTAAGATCAGAGGCGTATATACAAGTCCTGAGTTGTCCCTATCCGTACGCCATGGTTATAGAATACTGAAGATACATGAGTTGTGGAGGTTTCAGAAGCTACCCAACCTTTTCACACCATATATAAACACCTTTTTGAAGGATAAGGTTGAGGCATCAGGGTATCCGCGAGGAGTTGATACCGAAGATGAAAAGTCTGCCTATATTCAACGTTACTGCGACCGCGAAGGTATACAACTTGATCGTGTCCAAATTGTAAAGAATCCAGGCAAGCGCTTTAGTGCAAAGTTGTGTCTAAACAGTCTATGGTGAAAATTTGCGCAGAATACCGGCAGAGGGAGCATTCATTTGGCACAAAGTTATAGCGATGTCTGGGATTATGCCAATGCCCCCGATAAAGAGGTCAAGGAGATCGTAAATGTAGGTAATACTTACGTAATAAAGTACAACAACACTGAATTTGCCACAGATACCTCAAGGGTTACAAACATACCTGTGGCCAGCTTCACAACAGCCTACGCCCGTATAAAACTTTGGGTTCTATTGCATTCTCTTGGGCGGAGAGTATTGTATGCCGATACAGATAGCGTGATATTCACAGAGAGGGAGGGTGAATACATGCCCGCTATTGGGGAGTTCCTCGGCGAGCTCACTGATGAGATCAAGGATGAGTATGGGGACAACGCATACGCCGACTCTTTTGTCTCAACAGGACCTAAGACTTATGGGGTACGGGTCAGGGTGGGGGAGGAAATGAAATATATCGTGAAGGCAAAGGGTATTACGCTCAACCATGCGAATCGGCAGGTTGTTAACTTTGAATCGTTGAAGGATCTAGTATGTTTGGACGATGATGAACAACCACCCCAAGTAATTGTAGGCACCCACAATTTTCGGGCGCAGAAGCTGGGGGGCGTGAAGGAACTTAGGGGTACGAAGGTGTGCCGTAACACCTATAGGAAACGTTACCAGTTACCTGGTACCTATGATACCGTACCCTTTGGATACCAATGATGCTTCTATTGTTAACTCACACGTCTTGTATATAATCGTATCTATTGATTTATTACACGTATTTGTAAATATATATAACTTGAATATCTCGTTTATTAAATCGTATTTGTAAATATATATATATTGATTTATTACACGTATTTGTAAATATATATATAACTTGACTATCTCGTTTATTAAATCGTATTTGTAAATATATATAACTTGAATATCTCGTTTATTAAATAAATCATGTTTCAATTAGCGTTTCACTTTCTCCTTTGTGTGTGTGTGTGTGTGTGTGTGTGCACAGGTGAAAGTTCTAAGCTCCGCCCACTGTAAGACCGTGAGTCATGCTACTACCTGGGAATCCCTGCGTGGTCAGTCGACTGCAGTAAGCCCGAGAGATCAGACGTGTATTCAGATCAGACGTGTATTCAAATGGCTACCTTTAATATTGCTTGCACGTTTAGGAAATGGTATTCAGTAAAGTGCCAGGATGTGGTGGATACCGAAAAACTTCCTCCTATTCCTCCCTCCTATGCCTCTTTTAAAAACACATTGGATTGTGCGAAGTTCCAAGATGTACAAATACTCTACGGATGTTCTGGTGAGACCGTTGAAGGCTTTCGTTGCACAGACGATGTGCTGAAGTATACTGCTGAGCTAAACTTTATAAAGTCTCACATACACCGTGAAGTAAAAGAAACAACGCGTGCAGAAGAGAAGCAGCAGGTATGGATAATGAGTCTTGCTGATGGGTGGTGTGACAAGCGGTATTACGTCATGCTACACCATGTCGATTACTCATACCCTACGACTGAAAATGTGAATCTCGTGATCATGGACAATCTTAAGTATTTTTATCACTATATTAACGTATATCATGATGAGGTTCGTAGTGAGGTTGTGGCTAGTGCCCTGCGTGAATTTTTAACAGAGTTTAGAGACGAGTATCGTTTGATGGGCAGAAAGGAAAAATATGAACATATGTTCCTCTCAAATAGTGCGCCGGAGTGTGGAGATGTTTAGTAAAACATAAAATGTTCCTAGTTCTTATCCAAACTGTCTGGTGCGTAGGCTGGTAGTGATGAAATTAATTCCGGAAAAACAAATATGTACAACAACTCGACTCGCGGATCATACGAACAAGCCCATTCACGTATCATCGAGTCAGCCGCCCGTCGAACCGTTCCTGCCTACCTGCGTGCCTCACACGGCTCATAGTTATCTCAGAGCTTGAGCCGAGTGGACGTGCGCTCCTCGAATACGATGGAACTTCCTTTGAGCAGCATTCTCAACGCCTCGTACGATGTGTCCGTGACGAAATCGTTGCGCGTGTTCAGGCGTAATTCCGGTACCATTAGCTATGTACTGGAAACGGAATGTAGACCGACAAACAAACGGGTTTATTTAAGTATCGAGGAGATGAATAGAATCTTCGTGATAGTTGAGAAGTGGAGTGAAGATCGTTATAAAATACCTGCTAACGTAGATACAAGAAGAGAGCAGATTAGTGACGCACCCTCATACGCCGTTGTATGTACGTTGTGTATAAATAACGATCGGCCGTGCATTGATATACGGCTGATGTGGAAGAATGCTTCTGATAATAACGCTCTTATTCCTACGCGAAACCGTTTCATCCTCGACAGAATTTTTGAAATCGTCGGATTCCGCAAGCTGAAACCTATATTAGACGCGCGTGTTACGGACATGCTTTATTTTGATACAGTACTTGAATACGCCTACACCGCTCTGCTCGATGGGTTTACCGAGTGTAGGACTGGTGAGAATGGTCTAGAGCTGGACGTTTATTTAAAAAGTTTAGACTCTTTGAAATACCATGAACTTTGGTACAAAGCAATTGATCGGTACAAGGCTGAGCTCACCTACACCGTTCACCATGAAGAACTATTTCTTTATATAACGCGCAGTTGTCGTAACGATTTAGAAGATTATTTCAATTGCCGCTATGTTGAGTGAGTTCACGATTGAAAAGCTCGAGTCGGTAGAAATAAGCCCTCGATTGGAAAAGCGTGCTTATAAACTTGTGTTTAATAATGTAGCTAACGATGAACTCTTTGTGCGTGCTTTTGATTGTATTCTAGACGTATTTAAAGATGACTTACCAACCGGTTGTAAAGTGGGAACAAAAATAGTACTGAGCGATATGAAAGCCCTTCATATCGAATACAGATTTCCCTATACTTTAAGCGGTGAAATATTATTAAGCCGCATATACTGCGTAATGCAGAGCAATAATGATGTAATTGTAAACTCGATTAAGACCGAGTTTAGTATTTTGAAAAAAAAGTGAATTGTATTTATATATATTTTGCTTGACATTTCTCCTGTACTGATTATACGCATATTTCTATTGAAATGTATTTATATATATTTTGCGTGATATTTCTCCTGTACTGTTATGTACATATTTCTATTATTATTGAAATGTATATTTATTTCTATTTGAAATGTATATTTATTTTATATATATCCATAATTGTGTGTATATATTTCCTGTACTGTTATATGCATATTCCTCAATTGAAATGTATATTTATTTTCTATATATTTATAATAAACAGAATGATGCAATGTTGTTTTACTTAATTATATCATGTTACGCCTTCTAAACCTACTACCGGTATTCTTTTAAGAAATATAATAATGTATACAGTGGTATTGCGGTATCTGGCAACTCAAGCCATTTAAGCCTTCTAAGCCAACTGGCTGATTAGGAGTCTATAATAATGTATACAATGGTATTGCTAAAAAGTGGTATCTGGCAACTCAAGCCATTTACAGCCAACTGGCTGATTAGGCGTCTATAATAATGTATACAATGGTATCTGGCAACTCAGTCTTCGATTAGAATTAAATGAATACATGGCGCTATCTGGCAACTCAAGCCATTTACAGCCAACTGGCTGATTAGGAGTCTATAATAATGTATACAATGATATCTGGCAACTCAAGCCATTTACAGCCAACTGGCTGATTAGGAGTCTATAATAATGTATACAATGATATCTGGCAACTCAGTCTTCGATTAAATATATAGCGAATACATGGCGATATCTGGCAACTCAAGCCTTCTAAGCCAACTGGCTGATTAGGAGCCTATAAAACAACGCCTACTCGGCTGAAGTCTTAATATGCACTTGGCTCCTGCCAGGTGAACACCTCTCCTCCTCCTTTCTCTCCTCCTTTCTCTCCTCCTTCCTTCTCTTGGGGGATAACGCCGCCTCCAAGTTTTCCTTGTTGCACCTGCAGCATCCCCCCTTTGGGGGAATTTTTTTTTTTCCTTTTTTTTATTTTTATTTATTTATTTTTTTTTTGCAACACCCCCACACCCCTTTGC
Source organism: Bathynomus jamesi (assembly GCA_023014485.1). Lineage (NCBI taxonomy): Eukaryota > Metazoa > Arthropoda > Malacostraca > Isopoda > Cirolanidae > Bathynomus > Bathynomus jamesi. Next base: position 871,882 of record JAJOZX010000035.1, on the reverse strand, counting down.
AACTACGTCATCACTTGCAACATTCTTGCACTCCCCTTTTGCGGCTATACTACTGCGGGCACATAGCGAAAATTCTGCGCTGGTTGAGTAAGACATGTCCAAAGATCCGCCGATTGCTGCACCGTTCACCATTAGGGTTATATTTTTTAAGTTAAAATTTTCATACTTGAAAGACGATTTTTTTATATTTACCGGAAACAATGTCATGACCAACCATTGCAACAAGTATCCTCTGGGACAGACGGCCTAGTATGACTAGTTATCTGTTTCGAGGACAATCCAAATGTAACAGTACACATTTTTACTTGGGTACTCTTTATGAGGTATTTAGCAGTAGATTTTAACGAGCCTTTTTCTCCACTTGCTTAAATGCTGATAATTTCACGTGTCGTATCTGAGATGCGTCTCCATTATGTGGAGGACCACAGACTTTGAGGATTCTTTACTATCTTCAGGGAAGTTTAAACATATTTCAGGAGCCGTGGAAGTGATTTTCATTTTCAACTTAGTGCCATTCATGATTCACCAGTAACCTATCCTGCATCACGAAATCACTGTAATCGGGGGAAATAATCATAAACATAATCATAAAGTTGGCTAGAGTATTGTTAGGATACGTCCCCAACGATGTAAAAGATGGGAGTGTGACCTAGAATTGGTCAGAAGGCATGATGTATACTATTAGAGCGCCACTATTGCACTAGGTTTTATAAGAAATGAAACTTTCTGGGTACCCAAGCCATTTCACAAAGTACATTTTTCGCTTTCCCATACCTTTGCTACATAAGATTTTCTCAATTTTAAATGTCTTTTTCTTTAAATTGGACTTAACCTTTTGCAGCTCCTCGCCATAGAATCCACCCTCAATGTTTTCACCATTCAAGTCTTCAACATAGTATATGACAGCCCTCCCTTAGGTTTGATAGATCTAACCTTAAAAATTTCCTGTGTCCAACCTTGTTCAAAACCATTCGTGAACTTTCCTCCTAGACGTGAAATACGTATAGTCATCGATTTTGAAACGTTCTACTAAAGATGACCCGTCGAGACTATTTTTTTTCACTCCCGGTTCTGTATACGTTCCTCTTTTAAAAGCTTCGTTACGAGTTGTCCCAATCATGCGGTGATAAGAACGATTGTAGGATGAAGGTAACTGATCTAGAATGTCTTTGTATCTCTATGTATTTTTATACGGAAAATAACGATGCATACGTTCCTTAATGGTACGTTGTACCCTTTCGGCTGAAGAAGATTTATGTACAGAGTTACTGCCATACAGTGTTACTGCCACACAGTATTCACCGCTGCTGCTTTTGTCTTAGCAGTTTTAAACCTTCTTCGCACAGGCTTATGAAGTGTATATGTATCCTGTTCACGCAAAACCTCTCAAAATCTTTTTTCTCTAACCCTTCAGTATAGACACCTCTGTAGAGTCTCTTAACTCCCTTGTAGGAAGCCGGGTTAGAAACGTCGTAATAATTATTCTGTAATACGTCAGCCATTTGCATATTTTAGATGAGTGTGGATAGGATTGAGCAGTAATGAGTCTCCTCTTTTTTATCGGCCTTAAACTGGGTGCACCTGTTAGCAGGGTGTTCTGGTGTTGAGTTCTATGTATCAGTTCTTTCATTCTGTTTTGATTACCACTCAATGTTTTTGAAATATTCATCTGCTGTAATCACGTCTTTATATACCTCCAGCCTTGCGTCGCTGGTCTGTCCCACTTTTTCACCAAATCATGTACGATATCAACAATGTTCGAACCCGAAACCGTTGTACTTTCAACAATAACTTTATTCCTCAGTGTATTAGGGAAACTATTTTTTAACACTTGTTTGAGCTGTTGGTTGTTCCCTCACTCGTCCTTAGAATGTTCGCCTCTAGACTCAGCACGTTCAGCACCGTCACTATATTTGACAACTACGGATAACTCAACAGGTTTCTTAGAATCTTGAAGAAATTTCTGAAGGGCTTCTTGGTATAAAATTCTTTTCTTATCAGGATGCATTTGTTTATTTAATATATTCAGCAATTCCCTTTCCATTTTTTTAAGTCTGTTTTCACTGAGCTCTAAAGAGGTTTCCTGATTCTTTTTATTTTGTAGTGAAGCGTACACACAACCTTCTTCATCATATAACACTAGATAATGAAGAGGCTAAAACTGAAAATCGGACAGGTAGGAATGATCCACTTCTTTGTACAACAAGCCTTTTTTCTTTGACACAGTTTGTCTTTTACGAGCGAGTGTTCGTATTATCTTGTAACGACGTAGACGTTCCTTCTGCGACGCGGTCATTGGAACGTTGCATTTTATAACATTGAGACATATTTCGCAGATACATTTTAGAAAGTAGGAGTCAATATTTTTTACAAATAATTGGTGGAGGGTATGAGGCAACCGACGCGATGGAAGGTTTTCATAAATTCGCAATATTTCTTTACACGCCTCGTCATTCCGGAATATATACAGTTTCAACTTCGTTAGGGAATATATTCGTTCTTAGAAGCACCCTAAAAGTGTCTCGCGGGTGAAGGTCACAGAGCAAATACCAGTAACGCTGACTCGTGGCTTCTTTATAAACTTACGTTGGCCCAGAAACATTTGGCTGGCTAATACACCAATTTGCACAGATCCCAACGTTTAAAGAAACATCCGGCATAAACTTGCTCTTTGAAAACAGATTTTGGTTGATGAAAAGGACACTTATGTAAAGATGATGGGAGAATACTGTAAACGTCTCGGCAATCGTTTTATTCATTTGTAGCGTAAGATCATCAATCACAATTTTTTTATGCAGGAAGCAGGGGCCAAGGACAAATGCCCACAAAAAGTGCCCCTCCCATAGAAGAAGAAGAGAGCCAAAAAACAAGGTCTCTTGCATTAGATAGCTCGACAGAAAAGGAATGAGAAAGTGTAGAAAGTCTGGTACTGCGTGCTCTCCTTAAAGGAGGAGGCATGCAGTTAGAGAGTTCAGAAGAGCAATGCCCGTTATAATAGCGATAGTAAAGAGAGAGTGAGGAAACACTGCGGCGAACAGAGAGAGATTGAAGACAATCAGTAAGAGGCGGGGAATTGATGAGCCGAAAAGCCTTTGATTCCACTGGGTCAAGTACGGCTGTATGGGTTGAACCGCCCCACACAGGAGAAGCATACTCCATACAGGGGCGAACAAGACCCCTGTACAGAGACAGGAACTGAGTGGGGGTGAAGAAACTGCGGAGGCGGTACAGCACACCTAACCTCTTAGAGGCTGTTTTGGAAAGAGAGTATATGTGATCTTTCCAGGAAAGATCACGAGAAAAGGAAACGCCAAGAATGTCAAGAGAAGAAGGATCCAGTTGTGTGTTCTTGAAGGTAAGAGGCTAGTTGTGTAGAAGATTGTGACGAGTAGACAGATGGAGGAGCTGAGTTTTCGAGGCATTGAAAGCCAAAAGGTTTTCTCTGCCCAATCAGATATAGCAGAAAGATCAGAGGTCAGGTGTCCCATGGCCGTCCTTCGCGAATCATGAAGTGACTGCTGTGAGGGACGCTTTGGGAAGTGGGTGGAGAAGTGAAGAATGGAATCATCGACATAGGAGTGAATAGGACAGGAAGTGCCAATTAAAAGATCATTAATAAATAAAAGCAAAAGAGTCGGTGAGAGTACAGAACCCTGAGGGACACCACTGTTAAAGCTTTAGGAGAAGAACAATGGCCATCAACAACTGCCGCTATAGATCGACCAGTAAAGAAATTAGAGATGAAGGCACAGATAGAAGGATAGAAACCGAAGGAGGGCAGTTTCGAAATTAAAGATTTGTGCCACACTCTATCAAAAGCTTTTGATGTGTCTAGCGCAATAGCATAAGTTTCACCGAAATCCCGGAAGGAGTTTGACCAAGAGTCAAAGAGATATACAAGAAAATCGCCTGTAGAGCGTCCCTTGCGGAATCCATATTGACGATCTGAAAGAAGATTGTAAGAAAAAAGGTGTTTAAGAATCTTCCTATTAAGGAGGGACTCAAAACTTTGGAAGGGCAAGAAATCAAAGCAATTGGATGATAGTTGGAGGGTTGAGAGCAGTCACCCATCTTTGGGACAGGGTGAGTGAAAGCGAACTTCCAGTAGGAAGGAAAGTACCAGATGAGAGACAAAGACGAAAGAGTTTGCCTAGGCAGGGTGTCAGCGCAGAAGCACAGTTCTTGAGAACAACAAAGCTGTACGCCTTCCTAGAGTTGAGCCCAGATAGGGCAGAAAAAACATCTTTAAAAGAGATTCTAATTTCAGACATAATAAAGTCAGAGGGAGGAGGAGATGGAGGAACAGCACCGGAATCGTCCAGGGTTGAATAGTAAGCGAAAGTTTGAGCGAAGAGTTCAGCTTTGTCAGGAGAAGAGACGGCAACTGTGCCATCGAATAGAAAAGAGGAGGGAAAGAAGAGAAAGTAAAGTTGTTGAAGAGGTTCTTAATTAGATGCCAGAAAGAGCAAGAAGAAATAGAATTGGATAGATTTTCACATTTTTGTCGGGTGAAGGAATTTTTGGCGAGTTGAAGAACAGATTTTGCACGCTTCCGGGCAGAAATATAAGCTGAGTGAGAGTCAGGAGTTGGATGACGACGATACCTTCTGAAAGCCTCCTCTCTGTTGCGGATAGCATTAGAACAGTAAAGTTAAACCAAGGTTATTTTGCATTAGTAGTAGGAATAGAATATGGAATGTACGTCTCCATGCCCGAGAGAATCACCTCTGTAATGCGCTCAGCATACCCAGGAGGGCGCCGGCCACGGAAGCAGTAATCATTCCATGGGAAATTACAGAAGTACTGCCTAAGGGCTTCCCAATCAGCGGCGCAGAATGTTTATTATTCTTTAACGACCCAACGTCATAAATCCCTTTCTGGAATAAAACAATATCTTTGTATTCGTCGAAAAAAGGCTGTTAGGCTGAATAGCACCCAGGGGCGTCCGCAGGATTTTTCGCAAGGTGGGGCAAAACTAACTTATTAGTTCTTAGTTCTTATTAGTTCTTTATTAGGTACAAAAAAAAATGCACTGCGGCCACTACGAGTAAAAACCGTCATCTCCCCTTATCATAGTGGTCGCAGTGCATTTTTTTTTCTACCAGTTAAGTCCATTTTTTATATGTTATATGATACTATGATTAACTATAATCGTGTAAGTTTCAGTGAAATTGACCAAACACAAATTTCCAAGGGAGGGCAACTGCCCCCTCTTGCCCCCCCCCTCAGGACGCCCATGATAGCACCATATAACGTTGTATACAGGTTCTGAGAACAAAACGTCCTTGTCTTCAATGACTTTAAGCATAAACACAGTTTCGCCACAACCTTTGGGTTCACTTATAGTACGCGTTGACAGGCTCGTGAACCTAAATTTTTCTAGAGTCCATCTTTTGTGTGACACGTTCTTATTTACTCTTTTTTTTCAGGGCGATGAATGGTAGCACCATCCAACAATAGTGTGTTGAGGGCATAGAAGGGTCACGGTCTCGCCAAAACCTTCAACAAACATCTCTGCTGATATGGCTCCCGCTGATTCTGCTATTGGGAGGTCCATTCAAGGATCCCCCAGCATCCATCAACCTCCGCTGGAGGTGAGCGCCTAGCTATAGTGGAGGAGAAGGATATGACTGAAAAACCTACGTTAGGTAGTTTATCGAAAAGGGTTAAGAGCAACACGTCGCGCAGTTCTGAGGATACAATGTCACCATTAGCACCATCGTCCCCTTCCTCACCTGTCTCTCAAAGAACACGTGGTAGCTCAATTTGGTCCGCACCGCCTCAGCCTTCTACATCCTACGCAGCACCCCAAGTCCCAGCTGTTTCAGCTTCTTCTTCTACCGACTCGTCTGAATCACGCACATCCTTAACCGTGATTGGGGGTGGGGGGTATCAATCAGCTTATTGCACAACGTTAGCAATACACCTGTTCTTGTCAGGAACAGGTACATTGCTAGGGTTGACCCCGGAATCGCCTATGCTGATGGTTTCGAGCAAAGATTTCGCAATGTGATTCAACACATTGTTGCATATGCTCTTCAGCGTAATGAAGGACGGGATGCCCGAGTGAAGTTGGCGCTCGGTTTCGAACCGGTGTGCCAGACCATCTGTGACGAGTGTATAAATATTGTAACTTGTACACTGTACAGTACTGGAAAAATTATTATGGATTTCTGTCTAATTCCACATACGCAATTTAGTGAAAAAAACTGTTGGTATCTGGCAATACTGACTGAAACACTGTCTACAGAAAGCATGTGCTGCCTGTACATCTCATGACTTGGTGTAGTGTGCAATGTAGTGTGTTGTCTGGCACTTTAATTTGAATTTGTGTTTTATATGTGGAGCATTGTTTGTGTATGGATATGTTCTCTTAGCTGCGGCTTATTATATGATGATGATTTTTTTTTTTTGCACATTAACAAAGGTTTCCTTAAATACAGTAAGTATTTGAGTCCTCGTAAATTTGGACAAATTAAAGTGTGACTGCAAAATTCAACATTAAAACTAAAAGAAATTACCAAAACACTCAGTGTATCAACTCAAACTGTCATTGTGTTTAAGAAAAAGGCCGATAAAGGGGAAGATTTGGACTCTAAAGGCTCGGAAACTGTGGTAGAAAAAGAAAAACTACACCAAGACTGGGTAGAAAAATTAAGAAAATGTCCCTTGACAATAGAAGAACATCGTGCAGAAAAATATCAAGCTTACTGGCAGCAGAGGGTGTTATTTTGGATCGCAGAACAATAAACAATAAGCTATTTGAAGCTGGGTTGCTAGCATATTGCCCTAGAAAGAAGCCGCGACTTACTGAGGCAATAAAGCAGTTATGCTTTGAATGGGCCAAACGACACGCCGAGTGGACTGTGAATGACGAGACGAAGGTAAAATGATTTTATATGACTTTTTGACCTTTCTATGGAACACTGTAAACAGTATTGTATTTTATAATATGGATATTAATTTTTAGTCACTTGACTTACTGACGATATTGCCTCACCACTACTTTCATGTGAGCCATCTTAACATGGCACTAAGTTTGCTTGCTACTGCACCATGTTTATTTTGTTCTGTTATGTTTTAATATGTTTCAGGTTGTGTTTTCGGACGAGTCAACTACAGCAGTACTTGATGATCGTGTACAAACTGTCAGACGGCGACCATGAGAGGAATATTTGCCTGAATGTCTCAAGAAGATTCTGAAATTCGTAGATAAAATTATGGTGTTGGGGCTACAGTCTTTGATTGTTGGGATAGCAAGACTTGTTCCAGCACTTTTGTACCACATCGACTACAGAAAGTCATAGACAACAACAGTGACTGGACAAGATATTAAATTTGTTGTGTCCATGTATAAAATATCTCTCAAATATAATGGTAATTATCAATGTGTAACACCTTTGCAAAATTGCCAACTATCATCGTTTAAATGGCTCTATGTTTATTGATAAGAATCACTGTAATAGTTTTATTTTGTAATTCTCTCCTTTGAGGTGAGAGACCGCCAAGAGTCACAGCTGCAGTGGTTCAACACTTAAGTTGTAACATGGAACTTATTAATACAAAGCAATTATATGCATTTATGATGCCTCAATACAAAACATTCTTCGTTTCTAAATAATACTTCTCTAGAAATAGCATTTGTTCCGGATTATACAATGCCATACCAGTAGTATCCATTCAGCTGTCGTCCACTTGCCAATTGGAGATATTGTAAGCAGTGACGTATGAAACCTACATATACCCATCAATCTGGTAATGGTGTAATGTTATTAAAATTTATATGCATCAAAACATTTTTTTCTTCATTCATGAACCGCCTATATATGTATTTATATGATATATATCAGGTTTTTGCTCTGTCTTTGTTATTGCACAAAATAATATCTGAATCTATGTTTAACATTAAATGTAAATTAATAAATAAATAATTGAATCAATAAATAAATACAGGGGGATGGGTGGTACAAGTCGGGGAATTTGCTCAGGACGCAATAATGCCTACCAAGGGCTCTATTTTTAACATTGAAACTTCAGTTCGTTCAGGATGACAGGCTTGCCACTACCATAAACACTGTCATCACGTCCGAAGTTTTTCTTTTCGTTTTTACAAGACCATTTTTTATTCACTTCATTGACATCCCCTTGTTAATATATATCCCCTTCTTGAAATTGTATTTAATTATTCATTTATGTTTTCTTAGTAATATGTAAACCAGAGTGATGAATGGAAATAACTATGTTCTAAAGACATTTCGCAATGAGTCAACCAACCAATCAGCGCTAAACACCAGATTCATTCATAAAATGTTAAACCGTTTCTAGTAACCACAACAAATATATGCCAGGTGTTGCTCCCTGTCCTCAAGAGTGTCCTACGAATAATGAGCGCAACTTTACATTACCCGTTTTAACTGCGACCCCCTACAAGTTGCAACCACGATGGCTTCACTGTGCTTCACAGTATTTAAAAATAATTTCATGTTAAAAGATACCCTTGCCCTCATATCCCGAAACACCCTCCCCCCCCGCAGTTACGGCTATGAGGCCATTTACTGGCTTACACACATACAGCAGTAGACAGGCGTATACATAAAACATGCTTCCAACACGGGGGAAGTGACCATCAAGATCAATGGCCGTGCTTTTTGGGCCGATGGGCTGAGTGACGACCCCGCACCGGAGAGTAGACGGTATACTTCTTCAACGGCTGCTGGTGGCATGGATGCCCACGTCCTGGTTGTGGTATTACTGCCAAGGTAGGTCACCCGTTGATAGTCTTGCATGAACCCGTACTCGCGACCAGCTTATAAGCTCCCAGTTCACTCACAAGGTGTTATGGGAACACGAATATAATGACTGGATGGATACTAATGATCAGTACCGTGACGAAATAAGGGCCATCAAACGTACAATGGTAGTGGACCCTCTCAAGTGCAGTGATAGTTTGTTTGGAGGTCGTACAAACCCCTTCAAACTATACTTTCCGCCTATGGAAAGGATGAAGATTCACTACTACGATTTCTGCTCTTTATTCCCCTACGTCATGAAAAACAACCCATACCCTGTAGGTACCCCTGAAAAACTTGTGGGTCCTGTGCTGCCATCCTTTGAAGTGTTCTCTGCCAATTTAAACAAAAACTACTTTGGCCTTTCTTTCGTTCACGTGCTTCCCCCTACTGATTTATGGTTGCCGATCTTATCCACTGTTGTTGACCATAAACTCATGTTTCCCCTCTGCATCAAGTGTGCAGAGGAGAACAATGGGGAGTGTACTAACTCAAGCAGCGAGAGGAAGATCAGAGGATTTTTTACAAGACCTGAGTTGTCTCCAGCCATTTGTCACGGTTATAAAATATTGAGGATTTATGGAGTGTGGAGATTCCAGAAGCTTGACAATCTCTTCACATCTTATATCAATACTTTTCAGAAGGATAAAGTTGAAGCATCAGGGTATTCACGAGGCGTTGATTCTATGATAAGTATACTGATAAACTGTATTGTGTTGATATGTTATTGAATATTGTTTGTATTTTTTATTTCTAATTTATGTTGACTGTATTATATACTGTAAACTAACTATGTAATATGGAATTAAATTATAATTGACCGCAAGTTTACTTAAAAAAAATAATAAACAAAAGTGTATATACGTGTTTTAATTATCCTTTATCCGTATATTATTTAAAATCTACAACTAAATACACACACAAATATATATATATATATATATATATATATATATATATATATATATATTATGATGAATAAAACCACGAAGGAAAGGAAACACAAAATGGTGCTCAAGCGCTTTCGTCTAATGACATCCTCAGGAACACTGAAGTACATAAAAAGGTTAAGCCTATATATAGGTTACAGAAAGAAAAAAAGAAAAAATAAATAACATACATACACACACACACATACATATATATATATATATATATACATACATATCTATATATACAAATGCATACATACATACATACATACATATATATACAATAAACAGAGAAGTAAAAATAAAAAATTAAAAATTAAAACCTTAAAGGATTACCAGTGAGGCGTACAGATTTGTAAGGAAAAATATCGATTTTTAGCACAAGATCAAATGGATTATAAAAATACAAATTTATACTGGAACTCTGCCCGGGTTTTAACACACTGCTGCCTATGGTCAGGTTTCGATATATATAAAAAAAATAAAATGCAAATTAAAAGTTAATCGATTTTTAGCACAAGATCAAATGGATTATAAAATACAAATTTATACTGGAACTCTGCCCGGGTTTTAACACACTGCTGCCTATGGTCAGGTTTCGATATATATAAAAAAATAAAATGCAAATTAAAAGTTAATAAAGTAGAAGACAAGTTTACCAAAGATTTAATGTTTTACCCTTCTTATCTAAATCCGTTTTAAAGGAATTCAAAATAACAGGATCGAGTTGAAAAAGACCTTTGCTTATGTTGAAGTTATTTGAAAGTTGGATAATGGCAGACTCAAGAATATTTCTATTAACAATGTTGCTTGAATGGAATAAAACTGAAGCATTATTCCAATCAATACAGTGGGCTAACTCTGACAAATGGACAAAAAGGGCACTGGACAACTGTCCTGTTCTAACGGAATATTGATGCTGTTTTATACGTGTGTGCAAATCCTTTCCCGTCTGACCTATGTAAAAGGAATCACATTGTTTACAACCAATTTTATAGATAATGCCTGAATTATTGGTAGGGCTATTTTTTACTATGATATTTTTCACAATATTGTTATATGAAAATACTACATTAATATCCAAAAGTTTAAGTACATTAGCAATGCCTAAAAGGCCCGGGAAAAATGGAAGTACTAAATATTTTTTGACAAAGTACGAGTGTTAATATTGACACGATAGAAAGTTCGTTTTGCCTTGTTGAGACAAGATTCCATAAACGCAGATGGATAACACAAATCACTTCCAATACCGTTGATTTTTTCCAATTCGGCGTCGATGTATTCCGGACTGGCGATCCTAAGGGCGCGGAGAAACATTGATGAAAATATGGCCTTCTTAGTGGGGGTATCATCTCCCGAGTAAAAGTGTACGTAGGACAAATTGTTTGTCGTTTTCCGATAGATACTAAACTTAAAACCTGGGCTTTCCCTATGTACACGCACATCCAAAAATGGGATTGAATTGTCTTGCTCAACTTCTAAAGTAAACTTAATGGAGGGGACTTGATCATTTAACTGAAGGAGGAAGCTATCCAGGTCACGATTCATGGGCCAGATACACAAAATATCGTCGACGTACCGCAACCAAGGGATGCCAACCCCCAGGATTCTCGGAATATAGGTAATTTCGAAAAACTCCATATAAATATTGGAGAGGAGGGGCGATAAGGGGTTGCCCATAGCCATCCCAAAAACTTGTTGATAATACTCGTTATTGAAAGTGAATTTACAGTCTTTGATGCAAAGCTTAATGAGTTCCAAAACAATGTGTGAAGGTAGTGGCAGGTCATACTTATGTAATTCTTGGGAGAGAAAGTCAAGCATATCGTCAATCGGCACTTTTGTAAAAAATGAACAAACATCAAAACTGATCAATTTATCGTTAGTTTCAGTACGTGCATTATTCAATTTTTCCGTAAGATCCATGGAATTTTTTACATGTGAATCAGAGATAGTTCCGAGAATGGGGGACAAGACTTTGACAAGCCATTTGGAGAGTTTATAAGTAATAGAGCCCACCGAGCTAATAATAGGGCGCATAAGGTTACCAGGTTTGTGGGTTTTAATAAGACCGTAAAGGTAGGGCAGAGCAGGTGAAGTGGACATGAAAAGCGGAATTAAGTCCTTATGATCTTTGAGAAGGCGTTTCAAGCCACTATTA